>CAUYSK010123434.1:0-20016 GCA_963575035.1 Avahi laniger
ATTTATTTCAGCATATTATGGGGGTACAGATGTTTCTGTTACATATGTTGCCCTTGCCCCCACCTCCCTCCCTAAGTCCGAGTTTCAAATATGTCCATCATTTGGGTGGTGCACATTGCACTCTTTGTGCATGCATATAAAGATTTCTTATGATTATAATGAAGGCAGGGCTCCTCCATTACTGGAGTACTTGACTGTAAAGAGGATACTCTTCATAGCTCTACCCACTCACCTTTGAAGAGACATCACTTTGTCTCTCTATCGTGGTGTGAGGTACTAGTTGAAGAGTACAGGAAATTACTGCGATGTTATATGGTATTTTTCATCAGCACAAAACCTATTTTTCAAAGGACAGAGATCCTCTAATGGGCTATTATTTTACTCTTGTAGGCAACAGCCAAGAAAATATTGACTAAACTTTTTATAAAAGCAAAGGTAAAAATGTAAAGCTGGAAGCTTCCACAAAGTACTGTTAAATTGTGTTAACAATTTCCAGTTCCATTTTGATAAAAAGTGCTTAAGAAACAGAGATGACAGAGAATGGAATCTGAGTTTCCAAATAGCCGTTTCAAATTACGATGGTTGGGACCGTGTACGTAAAAGGCTCCAGAAATGATTCAGAATAGCACCAAAGGGAGCCTTGATCCAGGAGGGAACAGCACCCGTGGGCATGTTTGTCATAGATTGCAGGAGCAAAGGAACAGTAAGGCATAAGAAAGACAATAAAGTTGTATGTTTCTCTTGCAGACAAGAGCAGATGCAACTCATGCCAAGAGATGATCTATAGACTTTATCTGAGGAATGGCTGGTCACCCATATGCCTGTAGGTTTCCTTTATATCCCTACTTAGAACTTATTGTCTGAGAATTCAGTATTGTGTAAACAACAGCCAAAGACTACAGCCGTGTTTTCCTGTAAACACTCGGAATTTCACAAATAGCAATTTAAGGAAAAGTAAGTAACAGAGGTTGAGTGCTTCATGATTTTATCTTTAATCCCATCACTAAGTAATAGATCAGTAATTTAAAAAAATAATGTAAATAGAGATTATCTTGATATTCTGATGAGAAAAATGAGGTATTAATTTCAATGTTATTACATGATAATTCACTGTGACTATCTTAAGAAGCCCTAAAAGAAGGAAGTGGGGTTATGTGAGAGATATAGCTATTTTATATAGTTTTCATAAAAAGCAACTGGACGCACACATAATCATCCACAGGAAGGAAGAAAGGAAGAAAAAGCAGGGAAAGTTTTCAAATGTACATTTCATGTAATTATTAACAAACATCAAGTTAAAATATAATAGAAACAAAAAAGCCAGAAAGTTTCTAAATAGAGCAAAAGATGTTTAAAGTACCAATAATTCTGAATAATATTTTGTTTATTTTACTATTTAGAGAGCCCACTTGCAGTTGGACCATGAATCCTTCAACTAGGCACAATCACATAGTTCTAGACTATAGATCATATGAATTTCCCTTTTCTCTCTCTCTCTCTCTCTCTCTCTCATTTTTTTAAATATTCTTGGAGGCAAGACACTATTTCTTCTATTCTATACGTCTTCATATCCCCAATTGCTTTTTGCTTTGCAACTAAATAAATGGTGGCTGACTAGAAGGAAATGGCATATTCCTGAATAAGTAAAAAGATCTTTGAATCCATCTGTTATAACCACAAGTTACTAGTGTGTGTATGACTTTACTTTACAATCATTATATTTAAAACTGTAATTTCAAGGACCCTTAGTTGATGACAGACTCTCAATTATCCATGCTTAGCTCACTGAATAGTAGCAAGGCACCAACAAATGAAAATGATAAATAACTCCAAAGTTCTATTAGCTCCTAGTTTCAACATTTCCTGCAGTCTGACTTTCAGAAAAAGTTGCTAGTAATGCCCAACATTTAATGTATTTGTTATACATCTGCCTCCTTTCTTGACCTATGTTTTTAAGTAGTGAAATGATCAAAAGGGGGTAATCATGTACACAGAGAGAGAAGAAAGAAGAATCTCGAAATCTAAAATATTATGCTCAGATTAACTGTGACTGTACTATGCAATCTAATGTTTCATTTCTGCCACTCATCCTTCTACCTGAAATGGTTAGAACTTAAGTTGAGAAATTTTTTTATCGATGATGGGAAACATGTTAAGCTCCTGTTGAATCTATTCCTCGTAGCTACTTCTGGCTTTTTCTTGCAAGGAAAGTGGAAAGCAAAGCCTACTCGGAGCCCCCATTCTTACCAGAATCTAAATTGCCTCGGAAGGCAAACTGCAACAAGAATACAACACGCACACGCACACTCACACACATACACACACTCACACACACACACTGACACTCACACACACATTCACACTCACACACATATCTCTTCATCACAGAATCTTGCTTCTCAGTGCTTTATCAGATCTTTACATTTTTTAAAAGCAGGATTTTCTTCAGGTATGTAAATGCCAGGCGGCAAAGCAGACACGGCGAGACTTCTGTTTGCGGCCGTGCTTCATGCCTCCTCCTTTCGGCCCCCACAGCAGCCTCTGATGCTCCTGCACAAAACCCTGAGACTCCACAGAAAAAAGTTTACCGGTGAGAACACTGTATTGGTACAAAGGAGGGAGCCAAAGTACAGAAAAATAACTTGCCCAAGGCACAAGCAGCACAAACAGAGCGGTGGTCAAACGAGACCTGGAATCTGTGTTTCCCGCGTTATTCCTTCATGTTCTTGCCACTGACCCTCCAGGCCCCAGGAAGGGCACGGCGGTTGGGAGCTTCTCATTTTGTTCATCACCACGAAACCTCCGGGAGGAATGGACAATCCCTCTTTGTCACTTTACTCTGTCTATACCCTACCATAGCACCCATAATCTATGATTTCCTCACCTATCCATGTCTCTGCTCCAAAAGTATAAAACTCTTTGAGCAAAAAGATAAGGTTCTTTTCTGTATCCACACCATGGGCACAGTGCCTCTCCTCCTCTGTGCTCGATCATCTAAGCTTTCTTCCCTACTGTCTGCCCTAATGTGCCCTCACTAAGAGATAACACACTTAAATCAAACTCCACAACATTTGACTTGAGACCTTCTTATTGGAGAATAATTCTTCAGCCATTCTAAGCTATATACAAAGTTTGTGTTATAAGAATAAGGCTATTATAATTTTCTCACAGTTGTTGTAATTTCTATTTGAGCCAAAGATTAGAGATAGCTTGTATTCTAAGCTATTAAGCATTTTTATAAATGTTAATCATATTACAAGGTAAGTTGTGAGATAGAAAGAAAAAATAGAGTTTGGGAGTCCAAACCTCTTAATAGTTAAGATCATTTCTGGTCTTATAAGAAAGAAAATCTCTTATTATTACATCATTGCACAAAAAGGAGTTTGTTAGTTCTTATCAAGTAACTCAAATGTTAACTGGCATTACTATCTTGTAAAATACCCTAGGATCCCAATATAAAACCATTTAGTTCTATAAGATTATGCCACTACCTTGCTGAAAACATATTCCCAAAGCATAAATTCCAAACTCCACAAGCTGGCTTAGATATTCTTACAGCATTTGACCCCAGGACACCTCTTCAGTCTCATCTCTTTCCACTGTTCCTATCTCCTACCCCCAGTCTGATTCTACACTATGATCATGGCACTGTATGTAATTTAGGTCCCACAACACTCTGCGCTATCTTGCTGCTTGCCTGGGACAGGTGCTGACTAGGTCTCCCGCAACCTCCCTTGATAACTCCTACTCATTTACCATTTTTTCTCTCATATTTGCCTAAATATCATCCTCAACTTGAACCATGAGTCTACCTTCATGCTTCTCTTATCTAAGTCCATTACACCATTTTCTTCTCAACTTTTGGTAATAATCATATCACATGTAACTTAGATATTTGACCATGTCTATTTCTAGACCATAGATTGTGGCCATAGGCCTTCTATATATCTTGCACAGTAACTGTGTTAGTTTTCTATGGCTGCTGTAACACATTACCACAAAGTTGATTGCTTAAAAGATATACATTTATTATTTTACAGTTCTGTAGGTCAGGAGTGTGAAAATGAACTCACATCTCTCCCTAATGTACATTTAAAAAAAATCTGCTTTTAAGAACTCACGTAATTAGATTGGACTCGCTTGAATAATCCAGAAAAATATCCCCATCTCAAGGTTCACACTTTTAATTGCATCTACAAAGTCCGATTTGCTATGTGAGGTAACATATTTACAGGTTCTGGGAATTAGTGTGGGGACATCTTTGGGGTGGCCCATTATTCTGCCCACCACATTGATATAGTATATAGTGTTAGCTTTGTTAATGTTTTGTGTTTTTCCCTTCACATTAGTCTTTTTAAAAAAATTAATAAATTGAATATGCCACAAAAATGGGATGCCAATATGTTCGTTTTAGTTTAATGTTTTAGTCACAAGCTGGTCACAAGATGTTACACTACAAAATTTTATCCATAATTCATATATAAAAAGGGAGAGGAGAATTGAGCCATGACCAGGCACAGGATGATTCGAATATATAGGACTATAACCACTGTCACTGAGTTGATGTGGTTCAGAGACCCTAAATATAAATATTCGTACCAAGTTATTAGTAATATGCAAAATCTACAATGAATAAAATGTTTTAAAATATTTTATATTAATTTCAAGAATAGTCTATCAATGTAATAAAAGAATATTTAAAAACAAGTTATTTTTTTAAATATAACAATAATTTTTAGAATGATTACTAAAATAATGATTCATTATGTTCAATTTCAAAAGAATCAAATAGATATAAACCACACTTCTACTTAATTAAAGTCAATATCACAAATTTGTTTGATAAAACTTTATCAACTATTATAATATTAACAGTGCTAATTAGAATTTTATTGGTCATAGTTTTATATTGATTTAATTTGTAAATGGATTTGGTCTTTAAGGTGGTAAAATTCTATGAGCATAAGTTTATTACTAGTTTTAAACTTATTTATGCAGCTTAGGCAGCATTGAATTTTTGTCTTTAAAAGTTCTCAGGAATAATTAATATGCTTTGACATTCTTCTAATCTCTAATTTGAATATACCCTCATGGGTTTCCTTATCCCCAGGATTGAGTCTGAAATATTGCCATCAAAATGCTAAAAGTTATTTTTACATGTATTACACATGGGAAGTGTTGTATTGATTTATATTGTCATGATTATTTCACCTGTCTGTTCTCCTTTATCTGTCTAATATCCTATTATCCTCCATTTATTAGAAGAGTTTACCTGAGTGAAACTCATCACAGTTTAAAAAAATTGTCGTCCACAGTGCCTACTACAATGCAAACTGTATTTATCTCTTCTAAGTAACAGAAGATAAAGAAGAATTTCAGCTGAATTTATTTCCTGAGCAAGAATTCTGTCTCCCAGTATATTTGTGTCTTAAAAGAACATGTACATTAATAGATTTTGCCAAAAATCTTTAGTACACTACCACCACAAAATTTAATCCTACAAACAGTTGCTACTGTTTATTGAGTAGTACAGAACACTGACAATAATAGTGATCCTTTACAAACAGGTTTAACAGCAGAAGAGGCCGTTAGTGCTGGGTATTAGAGGGCAGGTTTACAAGTATTAACAACTGTGTCAAAGCTGTTACTTCTTTTATGTCAATAACTAAAATCTGACTAGATGCTTAGCATATGCCATAATTGCAGACAGTTTAGAATCTCTTTACTGAGTGGCTTATTTCTTGACTTCTGATATTCTACATTTTCCACGATGAACAATACACAAGAAAATGTACAACTTATCTATTTATTAGCAGGGAAGAGCTATCAGAGAGCATTTCAAATCTTACGTGTAACACTATTATTAAATTGTTCAGCCCTCACTTTTGCTCTTGGTAGCATAAACCTAACGTTTGCACATTTGCACCCTACCTTTCTCATACAGCAGATATTTAATATATTAATGTTCCAATCGCTGGGCTTTTGCCAACTCAGAGAGCCTCTCATCCAAAATTATTTTGAAAAATTAGATCAGGTCTCTGTGAGTACCTTCCTGAATATTGAGTTTCTTACATTTCATACTAGTGATCCATCATAAAACATTTTTATTACCTTGCAAAATTTTCTTTTTTAAATTTCATTTGCTATTTCCTACGGGCTGTTGTACTTTGAAAGAAATTTACCACCCAGGCATATTTCCCAGAACCTGAGCTGAAGCTACAATTGTCAGTTTCAAGTTGTATCCTGTCTTTTAAGTGTAGAATATTATCATCCATTACATCATTTTACTCTGGGATTTGGGTTATTAACCTGATGGACATTAATTTCTTTTGGAGTCCTTATAGATTTAACTTCCCTGTGGTGTTTTAGTTGTTGCGTGTTGAGACTAAGAGGGAAAAACTTTATGTTATGCAACTTTTTAACTTCTTTCTTTCTTATCGTTCAGATTCACAGTATCAAGACATTGAAAATGACATTGACTGAGGCTCCTTCCATTTCTAACATTCAAAGTTTCTAAAATTCAGTGGATTTCAATTACTGTCTCTACCCATAATCCATAGCAGTTTAATGTTTCTCAATTACTGATGGAGCTAATCAGTGTTTTTCTTAACATGTCAGTCATTTGTTTACTGGATGCTGAATTCACCCTTTTTTCATCTTCTTAGACTCAGGCAGTTGTGACAATATCTGACATAGATATTTAAACAATGTTGATGGAATGAATTCATGTAGAAATCTGGCATCTATTTACTGGAGGTAGGCAAAGTGTTTGGGAAGCTCAGGTCTTCACTTGCCAGTACTGATGATACTTGTCTTTTTATTCCCTCAACCTAGCAATCAAGAGCTAATCCTATTATAATAGGTTATACTGAGGAAGTCAGGAAGAGGGACTCTTCACACTGATTCAAAAAATAGAATAAGGAGCAAACTTTGACCTCACCCCCTACTTATAGAGAAAAGAGTTGTCAAACATAAGCTCATTCCCATCCCTTCATGACCCTTTACTTCACTTATCCAAAAACAGGGGATTCAATGACTGCCCCTGCCCTACCACCTTACTCTCCAAGCCTAATCTGTCCACTTTCTCTGTGATTTCTTCACCTGAAATCTCACGCAGTTATGCCTTCGACCCCTATATCTTTGACCTCCTCTCTACTGCTATTTCCACTACCTATAGGACATTTAAAGTTTTCTGATTAAAAAAAGAAAAAAACTAAACTAAACAAATAAAGCAAAACAAAAGTAAAGAAAACCCTACAGGTCCCTCTGCTAAACAATCTATCATCTTTTCTTTTACATTCAATCATTATCTACAGTCATTTCTCCACTTTCTAAGCAAACTCCCTTTACTCTTAATCTGACATAATATTCACTGTCAGTATTCTGTGAAATCTTTTCTCTTAAAATAGGAAGTGATTTATTAACTTCCAAATAAATGATGTTTAAGTCTATTTAATTAACCTCTCTGTTTCTCAAATGTTGCAACTTCCTTTCTCCTTGGATTTTTTTCTATCCTGAGTTTGCTCCTCTTTTCTAAATATGAAACAGCTTTGTTCTAACATTATATGAGATACTACAGGTAAAGAAATTGTCATATCATTTTTAAAATAGTAATTGTTAATAGATGTACTGGCTACTGTTGTTATTGTTGTTTCTTTTCCTTTAAGTTTTGATATTTATAGGATTCCTTTTTTTTTGTTTTTTTTACAGAATTCTTTCATCAGTTATTCTTTCTCATCACACAAATTTGCCTCAGGTGATTTCAAAGATAATAATGTTTTTAACTAACAGCTATTTTATCACCAATTACTTTTCTTCTTCTTAATTATCTCTCTCCTTTTACCTCTGCTTTAATCTGAATGTTTGTGTCTTCCCAAAATTCTTATATTGAAACCTAATCACCAAATAAATAGTATTAGGAGGTGGGGCCTTTTGAAGGTGATGGGGGATTAATGCCTTTATAGAAGAGACCTCAGGTCTCCTCTTCCACCAGGTAAAGACACAGGTAAGAAGCCACCACCTATGAATCTGGAATCGGGCCCTCACCAGACACTATCTGCTGATGCCTTGACAGTGGACTTCCCAGGCTCCGGAACTGAGAGAAATAAATTTTTGTTGGTTATAAACCACTCAGTTTCTGATATTTTGTTATGGTAGCCCAAATAGACTAAAATAACTTCCATTCCATCATTTCTGTATATCAAATCAGAAACATATCCTGAATTTCCTGGTCTAGTATTCTAGTTCCTGAACTTACTTTCCCTCTCTTCATTTTTGCCCACATCCGATTTAAATAATCCTCTAAACCGAGTGAGAATGATCTTTCTAAAACCCTCCAATAATGCTTTATCACTGCCAGGATATATTAAAAGTCTGTAATGTGCCACAATATGTTGGGTTCACATTTATTAGGTAACCATTCTGTGATGACACTGTGGTTTGTGATCTCCATATATGCCTGTGTCTCAAATATATAATAATTTATAATTGCACATCAATTGTTTTCAGAAAGATTGTTGTTTTTTATTCAGAGGAGAAAACTGAATGATGGGTTATAGTGAATTGAGAGATTATTCTAATGTTTGTCTACATATCATGAGAGCTAGGGTAGTTTCACTGGGGATAAAAGTGATGGTTTCTATGGTTATGTCACATTTAAAATCAGCAGGACATGTGATTTCTAGAATGACATCTTTGTTAGTGGTTTCTGTAATTGGGTAGATGATGTTAATATTGATCAAGATAAAGAAACAGGATCAGAGATAATAATGGAATGCAGGATATAATAGTGAATGCTGTTTTAACTTCTTGAATTTGAGCTGCCTATTACGCATCTCACTGGAGAGGTCTGTAACGCAATCAAGTATAGGGTTTCTGACTTTAGAAGAAGCAATGGCTGGTGATTCTGATATGAAAATTAATGGTAGATCATGAAACTGAAATATCAAGTGCAAATTTTTATTTATGATGAGGATAATTTAAAAAAAACAGAAAGTTCTATTTTTAAGGAAGATGATGGCAAATTGAGTGATGATAATATATTTCTGTCTATATAAATAAGATTGCTTTACTTCAACAAAATGGAAATATCATTAATCATCAATTCTGTTTCCTTCCAAGGTATTATAGTCAATGTTGACTCTTGAAATCCTTCTATTTAATTCCAGTCACTTCCTGAAAATAAATTATTTTATTCAAATCTTATTTTAATGGAACCAAATAGATTATTAAATGTGGACTGAGAAAAACAAATATAAGAACAATTTCAGGAAATTCCAAGCATCAAGGTAGTGGCAAACAGAACATGATATGAAGTTTTGAAGTTTTTCGTATCTTTCTACAGTTTGGGACCAGACGAGAACTGGGACCAGATTATAGAAGTCATTGTATTTTTTCTGTAGGAAAGAGGAAGGAGCTGTCTGGGAATATCCATAGTTAGTTCCATAGGAGGAGGCGGCTGATTTGGAAAACAAGCAGTTACTACAAAACCACACTAAGATAAGTATTTGAAATTAACACTACAATGTGTTTCTCTCGGGAGAGTGCCATGAAGCCAGGAAAAATGGCAAGCATGCTGTCATTATTGCGTCAGATTTACAATGTTTGCCTGCTGCTCTTTCTGAAATTCATTCCTCAGTATGCTGCTTACCAGCTTGAAGCAAGAAGCTGATGAATGTAAAGAATTATTATTATTATTGTTAGTCCAAGGTTCAAGTTGAACAAGAAGAGTTGTGATTACAAGATACATTTTTCAGTAGCAGAGCTCTTCCTAAAGTTCAGCTTAGAAATAGTGCTAGAGTTGTGTTTGTGAAGCAGGATCTAAAGAGTCATCTGCATGTTAGAGGAAAACTCAGAGGACAATATTGACCATTTGATAGCTGAAGCAACAGTCCTGAGGCAATCTAGAATAAAAACCTGAGCAGGTGACACTGAGAAGATACGGTGATTTTATTGGGATCTGAATTATTATGTAGAACACACATTTTAAATATGTGTTTATATAAAAGAGAAAAAAATTAATACTTGTCCTTTACATGCTGCTTTCAATATCCTGTTTCCTTAGACCTTCTCCAACAATGGTCTTGAGTGTTAGAATGAAAACAAGGCAAAAAAAAAAAAACAACAGGGAAAAGCAGGAAGGTGTGTCCAGCCTAGCCCCTGAGAAAGCTAGTGATTCTGAGGCAGACAGCCATGAGACACAAGAGTGCCAACGTTCAGAGGCTACACGTTTTGACTAGGAGCAGTTTTGCATTCCCTTTAACTATTAATAATATAAGCTAACTGAATACTTAATGTATTTCAGACATTGTAATAAAGGCTTTATGAACATCGTCTAATTTATTTCTTTCTCCCTGTGAAGTAGGCAGTAGTATGTCTATTTAACAAATGAGCAAAATCAGTTTATGAGGCTATAAGGGCAACCTGCATGAGATCACACTCCGGGGAAAGGATCTGGGACACGAATCTAGGCTTTCAGTTGTACTTCCAAGTCTCTGCTCCCACGTTCTCGGTTATATTGCTTACCAACAATGGCTCGGCAGTCACTGCAAATGGAATTCTTAAGCTAAAAGCAAACACATCTAACCCACTCTCTTGCAAAGCAACTGAGAAAGAAAGAAATTTCGTGGGATGCAAAAGGGAATATCTGAGATGAGGAAAAAAAATATGGGGAATTTCAATAAAGGGATACAAAGGAAATACACACATTCTCCAAGCTTGGAAATGCTCCCATCAAGCAACAAGTGTGCAGTGGAGGGGCTGGATGTTTCAATCTGTCACATTTCTCAATATTTAGAAAATCAGAATTCTAATTTATTCAATTTGCTTCTTTAACATTACTTTTTCACACACACACACACACACACACACACACACAAGAAGGGCATACAGAGTAGACCTAGTACTTCTTTTCTAATGAAGGATGTGGGCGAGTGGGACATGCTTTTCTCTGGAAAACAAATGACTCTTGTCCATGGTTTTAGGCACTAGTACTCATCCACCTCCACATACACATTAGCGATTAAATACTGCCTGTTTCTTGCTACCAAATAGGCAAAGCTGTCAGAAGCTTCTACTGCACCTTTTTATCCCATGTGGAATTATAAAGAAAATTTCCATGCCCCTGGTGAAGAATTGAATGTTACTTTAGCCAAGCAACCTTCTCCCACATAACTATTGATGGAAACTGTGGGGTACCTTTTCTTAAAGTTCCTGCCTTGCATCATTAGCATGTAAGCAAAATAAGAAAAGTTAGGCAGGCCTGGTGGCGTGTGCCTGTAGTCCCAGTTACGTGGGAGGCTGAGGCAAGAGGATCACTGGAGCCCAGAAATTCAAGGCTACAGTGAGCTATGATCCCACCACAAATATGTACAAACAATATGTGAGTATTGTTGTGTTTTAGAGAAGAGCAACTTCCTGTTGTCTCTCTCCATTGTCTTTCCTTGCTTTAAAGTTAATTTCCACTCACTCTATATATATTCCCTCAAAATAAAGAATATGTATATGAATACATACATACACATATGGACACATGTATGTATTATTTACATATATATGCACAAAAAACCCCAAATACACGCACAGACACATATGCATACACATACAGTCTTTAATAATGCCACTTTCGTTTTGCTTCTGCATAGCTCCATGCAAATAATAAAAAATATGACTCTCAATGAAAATATTCTGAAAAAATATTCTTGCTACAATTTGCCCTGTGGAAGTACTGGTGGTCTTTTTATAAATTTAGCTGGATTTTGTTGAGACAAGCATAATTTTTATATTCAATATTTTTAACAAATATTCCTTTAAGTATACCCTTTATGTAATGGTTAACTCTTGATTTATAATATCAAATATTAACCTCAACCAATGCAGTTCCAGGTAAAGACTGGCTTCCTTGCCAAAGTTTTACTGCTTAATCTGGCAAGAAGTACTTATAAGGAAGTAGAAAATGTATGCTTTGAGAATCATCACTTTCATATAATATACTCATGGGGAGTACTTATATTTTTTAAGTTCCCCAGAAAAGGGAAGATGTACTTAAGAGTTATTACTGAGATGATATTTTGCCTTGCTCTCCTAGAAAATTATAGTCCATATTAGAAATGTAAAATTGAGAAGAACTGACCTCTCTTTAGGCAATAAGACTCCTTTTCTTTATATATTATCTTGATTGTGAATAGTTTATGCTGACAAAGAAGAATCCCCAATTGTCTCCTTGAAGATCATACAAGTTGCTGGAAGGAGTTTCACGGGTACAGTCTTATGAATTGTGGTAACAGTCTTAGCCAGCAGTGCTTTCGGCAGTTACATGATCTTTTATAACTGGGTCATTGCATCCAAAAAACAGCTGGAGTTTGTCCTGATATTGTCACACCAAAAAACTATTAAAGAAAGAAAGAAAGAACAAAACATTTGATATGAATCTTACCATAAATTAATTTTATTTCTCAAAGTGAGGGTGACTACCTCCCTCCCCAACCACCTCAGCTAATGCCCACGGTACTGGCATAATTATCAGTACCACCTACTCTCAGTTTCAACTTTTTTGTGGGAGGATTTGGATAATATACTGCAAGGTCACTACTCAAATGGGAAACAAGAAAAGATTCAGTTGATGAGAAAGAGTTAAATCACTCATTTTTTTTTTAACTGTCACTTATTAAATGAACTGAATAACCTACAAAAAAAGTTTCTTTTCTAAGTTAATTCTAATAAAATGTACTCTAAGATGAAAAGAGATAACTCCTCTGCCCAGTTTGCTTTCAGACCGTGTTCCAGAAATTGAAAGAATCTGACAAAAAAAAAAAAAATAGAGAATGTTTAAGAGAGATCCTGTTTTGTGTTTCAATTCCAGTCTTGTCTCAATTGCTCTTGGAACAGATGTTGTCTTTATTCGAAGTGCAGCAACATTTCAGTCTTCAACCAAGCAGAGTATTTCAGTTGTAAAGGATTTAAGTATAGAAATAGAAAATGATTCAGAGTAGAACTAGAAAAGGAAGCAGAATATAACAACCTCACTCCTTTCTCCTGGTGGTTTTAGTTCTAGCAGGAAGGTTCTGGAAAATTCCAGATATTGGGGCTCCAAAGCATTTTCACAGTGAAACCTTCTGGGACTTGGTGGCTTTGCAGCTTGCAGAATTATATCCTTTAAACATATTTTATTCTAACTACTTGTAGAACTGCTTTAAGATTTTATGTGACTTTACGTGATGGAGGAGAGAAAATAGGTCTACAATCTCAGACAGATTGGAGGAGAAGGCTCTAAGACCAACCATTTCTGTCTTTTGCAATAGCTCTTTATTTCCCAGTTATTAGGAATTGCAGGTAGGCTTTTTTGACATATAAGAATCGGGAAAAAAAAAAAAAGTCTCTTTAGGCACTGGTAACCATAAAGGGTTTGCAAGGAAATGAAAAAGGTGAAAAGAAGCGGAATAGTAGCCAAGTTGTATCTGATTTGCTATGGCATGGAGTGTCCTTCCTTCGTCAGTTGGGGCTCCAGTCACTTTAAATTAGAACTAAAGCATATTGCTATGCTCGAAGTCTACAGCTGAAATATCTCTTGGTGACACTAGACTTTATAAATTGAATTCATAATTAGGTTTAATCTTTTCATAGACGGTAAAATTCTCTCTTGCTAAATGTGCCTCATAATTCCTTTTTCTTGCCAATAGGTGATGTTAGCCTGAGAGAAAAATCTAAAACTTTCATCATTTCTGACAAGAAGCCACAGATTTCTTTTCTTTCTTTTTTTTTTTTTTAAGATGAACTTTCTGGATCAGCAAAAGCTGTCTTTAAAGACACAAGCTACTGCTTCTGCATTAGACAGTAAACTTGTTTCTATTCTTCTGGCTGTCTAGACACAAACTAAAAATAATCAACTTTTTGTTTATATTATGGAAGAAATTTTAAATATAGATCTTAAATATATTTGTTAAAATCTTTTAAATTTTCAAATAGTAATTCCAGAAGTGGTGATGAATGATTGTAGTGACTGGTATTGACAGAAGATACAACCAAATTTCCCTGTTAATGCATGTCATTTAAAGAACATAACATTGATGGTATTTGGACTATCACAAAAATTGAAGACTATGCCACAATGCCTACATAAGACAGGACACAATGTATTAGAAGATAAAATGATAAATTATTATCTAGTTTTTAACTCTTACATTATTCATACACCATAGGTATAGGTACTATTAACAGTGTGAAAATAAGTTACAGATTGTAGAAAACTTTCCTGCTATGAACAAGGCTTAATGAATGAGTCATTATGGCTTGCAATAATAATTGTTCTTAATCCTATTAATTAGTCAATCCTAATCTATTAATTTTGTCAATTAAATAATACTCTCTTATTTTCCAAACCCTCAAAATGTATGAAGAATTCCTCCTTTGTTAGTCTCTAGTAGCAAACAATACCTACATAAAGCCGTTAAACAGACATATATGAAAACAATTCAAACAACCACCTTAATAGTAGCACCAACTACCATTTACTGAGGGTCTGATATGTACCAGGCACTGTTCTATCACTTTCCATACATTAACATCACTAAAAAATTCTTTTAACATCTGTGTTAGACCATTACTATTTTCCCATTTTCCAGATAAGGATTAAATATCATCCAAACCAGAAAAAATAAAGTTTCATTTTACTGTGGAGATAGTTGACTTTTGCTCTAAGAACATGTCCTCTCAGGGCATGCTATTTCCTGAACCTCTTATCAAGGTCATGTTTAAGAAGACAGCCCTATGTTCCTTAATATGCAATTATAAATATAATGTTTATTATTAACCTACTGATTTTATAATATTTAGAACTTTTAACTTTCCAAAGCGTGTGCCTGATACCCTGTTGTTTTAGGAACAAACGCCTATCCTAGCATTTCTCCCAACATATCCATAGACTAATGTTCTCATTCGCAGCAGTCAGAGGCCGTGTCCTCCTTCAGTGCCATGGGCCACCTCCCCTGATCAGTTTCTATCCTGGTCAGCTTTACCTAGTAACACAGAATGTAAATGTGCACGTGCACACACATACACACACAGCAAAGAGAGACTGAATGATAGAGCTATGGTAAGAATAAGAGCGTAGCGTGTTTAAGACACAAGAAAAACTAAAAAAAAAAGTATGGGATAAACACCTTGGTAAGATTGAGCAAGGCACAGAGTCATAATGACTGCTTTATTTATCCTGCGAAGGGTTGTTAATTCATATCATTACCAGGTCTTCCCTAACAATAATCTTAACAGGTATTACCTAGCTTTCCTGTTGATTCCTTTCCAGAAAGGTTTTTCTCCTCCTCTTTCCTATTGGAAACATCAGAAAAAAATAATTATTAGCTAAACTCTGCGTGTAGTCACTCTTTGACCTTTCCTGGAGGTCTAAAACCCAAGGAGCTGATGTGAGAACTTATTACCAAGACTTTTCTCTGATCAGCAGGATCCAATAGTCCCCTACATTTATGTGGGGCTTTAGAAAACAGTGACGTAAAACAACTAGATTATCAGCCATTTGTCCTGACAATAAAGGAATTCCTTGTCTTCCTTTTTCTGGGTTCCAATGTTAAAATCTTGCCTAAAATTCATTCTTGTTGTGAAAGACTTTTTACAACTGTTTTTTTGTATAAAAACAGCCTTTTATTTTATGCTCAGTATCACCTTGGCTTACTTCTGTATGATTGCCTGGGTGTTTCTGTGTTTTATTTTCCTCCCTGAAAACAGGAAGACCATCTTGGAATTCCATTAGTGAACAACACTGAGCCCCAGCTGCGTGCAAGCCATAGTCATGTGTCATGTCAGGTTAGTTGAGTCGAAGGACTGAATAAAGCAGGCAAGCCAATCCTTTGGGAGCCTGACAAACCGACTCTGAAACCAATGTGGCTTTAAGTTCCAATTTAAATTAAAGGACTGGGAGGCGGGCGTAATGCCAAGCCATCCCTGTACGACTGAAAAAGCTGGACTTGGTACAGATGCCATTTACTGAAAAGTGCCTTTAGTGTCCTCCTCAAGCCATACTTAACAACTAGTGACAAGACAATATGGTCTTGGCACCGAGCCAACCCCCAGCACTAACACAGTGTTTGTCATAACATTGCTGTGCCAGGCAGGAAGCGTGGGGAGAGCAGCTGACACGAAGGGATGGTGCAGCCATCATGCAATGTCTGCTCCTGAAGACGTTGAACATGATGGGCTGAAGAAATGACCTCACACATTGACCAAAGCATAACTTGGAGGTTGGTTGTGAATGGTTAAGTGCAGTGACAGAAAGGAAACACTGGACCAATGCATAGTGAAGATCTTTGAGGAAAACATTTAGGACAAAAGAGTCTAAAACTTCAACCGTTGCTAACCCTCGCTGCTGAAGGCGCTACATGCACTCTCTCCTTTTTTGCCTTAGGTGTATTATTAGTAACGAGTGAACACCTCTTGCAGGCATCCCCCTCTCGAGGCTGTTGTCTCTCAGGCATGTGTGTGTGGTTTACATGCATTGCCCAGCTGGGAAAAGGCGAATATTGTTCAAGAATCCCAACATTCTTGAATTAATGAAAGAGACTATGTACAACTTATTAACATGTCTTAAACACGTGCGGTTACAAACCAGTACACTGAGCAAATGGGTAGGTTTGCTAAAAGGCTCCAATTTTTACTTTTATTATTTAACAAAATAAAGTTATTTGTTGGTTCACATGGAGCAGTGAAATAGAAAGGAGACACTGGACTGAAGAAATAAACTAGTGGAAATACTCCAAGCAGCAAAGAGAGATTATCTCCATGCACGCAGCATAGGCAGATTACCTCCATGGCCTACGGGCATATCGGGAGGGTTTAAGACACATTTTAAGAAAGTCAGATACACTCTTTGGTCAGTAATGCCTGGGGAAATGTCTGACTGAACTGTCCTAGTAAATTGCTATTTAACAAACAATATTAAACACATGCTGTGTTTTGAGATCTTTGGTAGGCACTTGGGATACCATTTAACGACATTAATCAAAGCAGTTAGAAAGGGTTAGTTATGTGCCAGACACCTCTCAAAGTGTTCCGTATATATTGGTTAAATCAATTCCCACAGCAACGCTGAAATTTTATTCTTGTAAACAATTTTATTAATTTTAAATTGTTAAAATATTTCATAAATTGTCGTTTTATATTTGTCATTATTGTGAGGAAACTGAAACAGAGGGAAAGCATACAGATTTTCCAAAGTTTTATTGCATTCAATGTTTTTGAACTTTAGTTCTGTTTCCAGGGTTTGGGTAGACAATTTTACCACTGCGTGGCCCTCTATCCATCGGGTTATGCCCTGGATACTCTTCTCTTTTATAATTAATTATTGATCTGGCTTTTCTTTATCTATTGATGTTTGAGTTTCTATATAATATCAGCTATTTCTTTGTTTCAAATTATCTTATAATTCTCTCTTTAATTACCCAAAACTAAATTTTGCAGTAAAAAAAATTTTTATTTCCATTATATGTATATTTATTCATACACACACACACACACACACACACACACGCACACGCACACACACACACACACACACCCCATTCCTGCTGATATATTAGGTACAATGAGCTTTCAAAGAAAAAGCAGCCTAGTGGACCAATTCTATGGCAGTGGATAGAGAGTTTAAAATATTTCTTGGGTTTTTGGTGATTGCTGAGATGAGTTATACCTTTAAGAAACATCTTCATTCCCCAGAAGCTCCTTATTCCAGGATACTAAAAGTGTTCTGTTACAAAACTCAATATCCCTCTCTAAAACTCCCCTTTGTGGCTCCTGTTCTAACTGCAGTGTCTATGGTGAACATGTGTTTGCAACATCACCAAAGCTTTGTTGATTAACGATGTCATGCACATTTCAGGTAAATCAACCTTACACATTTGAGAGCATCTGAAACAGTTATGTGGCAATAATAATTCTACTTCCAAAGAGGTAGGGATCAGTAAAGAGCCCCCCACCCTTTATGATTTGTATTTAATGGAAGTTTTTCAAGACCCACTTCTCAAATAGCAAACTCAGTCTTGCCAAATTTTACCTACAGACTTCTAATAGAGAAAAAAATTACACTCTGCCAACACTCTTAGACCTGATACTTCAGTGTATCACACAGAATCAGGGAATCAATAGTTAGAGTGTTATTGTTAGAACTCTGATGTGCTTCTGCAGCAGTCATGAGCCAGGCCTCTCTTTTCCCTTGCACAATCCTGCCTTTGGCATTCCGTTCCAGGACCAACCCTTTCCTTGCACTTGTCTAGGACCAATGAGCATACAGAATGCTACCTTCCATTGCTTTGGTTTCATATATACAATTGTCAATTGACTATATGCTCTGGGAGGGCCTAGATTGTGAAGGTCTTCACTGCTGATTCATCCTAATGTCTTCCACAGCGTCTGATGCATAATAGACTTAGTAAAAATTTGAAAAATGGATTAATGAATTACCATTAGGAATTTTCCAAATATTAATGGTCTTGACAAGCCAGAGGGTACTTAACTCTCTTGTTTTCTATTTGTGTAGGGTCCAATCTTTCACAAATTGCTTTCAGAGCCCTGAAGTGCTTCTTGCTTTCCTGAGCTGAGGGTAATCTCAGAATTTATGAAGCAATTTTTCTAAGAAGCGTTGTCTTTATCAACTAGATTTCATTTCTGAACTAAGTGTGTCTCTGTATGCAGCATTTTCTCCTTAACTTCTAATCTGGTAGTTCCTGCTTCTTTTTGGTCCAGTGGCTTTGACATCTATGACTTTAACATGCCTAACACCCAGTTTCGTTAGACTTTAGATACTGTGAAGCCTTATCCAAGATAACGCTTTCTGTTAGAGAAACTTTTCTTCAGTTTTTCTTTCTTTATTTTCTGTAACACAAGCATGTGAGTTAGCCCTCTTGAAGTGAGATCAGGAGATATGTAGGTAACCAGTATGCGGTAGGAATTTGCATCTCTATTCTCTTGGGATGCTAATATGATATATAGCTTAATTAGGAGAGTAAGACTTTAGCAGTAAAAGCTCATCTCTACAATTACTTCTTTGAATCAAATTTTCTTACATGCAGATCAAGGATTTTTATATAACATGCCATTCTTGAAACATTAAAATGTGTTCATTTCATATTTTATTATCACTGTTTTATATTAGCCTCCCTACGTACATACACTTGCCTCCTAATGAGAGGAGTTTTTAATATAACATGACTTAAATATAAACCACACATATGTGGTTCTTTTATTATTGCCCCCGTCATTATTTTGAGAAAGAAATAAAAAATGTTTTCTCTACATCATTTTGTATTCCTTATGTTTGCCTTCCTACCTTCCCCTCCCAACTCCTATTTTGTCCCTACTTTGAGGCAGAAATTGCTGTTGATATAACAGACTTTTCTAAGGAAAATATGTTTTAATATTGCACGGATTGATAAAGGTTAAAGTGCGCTGTAGAGTGTGAACTGGGCTGAAGTAATGGGATGTTTTCTACTTTAAGAGCTTGATTTTCTTCTCATTCTTTCTTCCTAAAGTTATAAGAAATCAAGAATGTCTGGGCTTTTCTTCTCCAGTAATTCTCAGTTCCCAGTGGAAAACTGAGATAAAGCTATAAAATTTGGCTTCAACATCTTGCCAAAAATCAAGGTACTTCATTCTCAAAAGTCAAGGAGAGCAACAAGTATGCATATAACAATGTTTTATTTTGCTTTTATTTGTTTAATTGAGAATATTGTAACATCAGAAATATAAGTTCTATGTATGACCAAAAGCATTGATAAATATAGTCATTCCACATGATGGATTTGTGAAATACTCTCTTGAGGAAGAAAATAAGAAAAGCATTGTTAGTTGTGTAGTCTTTCAAGAATTAGGAGAGTAAATGTGAAAAGTCAGTGAATCAGCTTCTATTTCTAGAAATATAACTCACTGAATATCCTAAAATATCATATATATATATATATATACGTATATATACACACGTATGAAAGCTCAGTAGAATTGGTAAGAAATAATGTAACA
>CAUYSK010123436.1:0-83601 GCA_963575035.1 Avahi laniger
TCATTAGCAAATCCAGGAATTAATCTTTTAGTCTCATTCTCCTGTTCCTTAACCTTCTTATGAGAACGTGTGTTTCTACTTAAGTATTGTCAGTTACTTAAAAATGTGGCCACCAATAGATGTTATTCTTATATGTGCACTTATGTGTTGATCAGTTAATACCAATTTGATGGTGAGTACATGTGGTGCTTGTTTTTCCATTCTTGGGATACTTCACTTAGTAGAATGCATTCTAGTTCTATCCAGGAGTATACAAGAGGTGCTAGATCACCATTGTTTCTTAAAACTGAATAGTATTCCATTGGATGTTCGGCAGCGGGGAGGGGGGATGGGGGAGGGAGGTGGAGGGAGAGGGGACAGGTATATACATACACAAAGAGTGCAATGCGCACCACCCAAAAGATGGACATATTTGAAACTCGGACTTGGCGAGGGGGCAAGGGCAACATACGTAACCTAAATATCTGTACCTCCATAATATGCTGAAATAAAAAAAAAATGTGGCCACCAAAACATTCCAACATTTTTACAAATATCAAACATTTACCAGTAACATTATATTCACAGCTTGCATTTGTCATTCTTTGTCTCTATGGTATTGGGTTTTCTCTCCACTCATTTTCTGCCTATGGCTTTAGTAGCAATAAAGCCAACTTGGCTTGGCTGTCTTCCCTCCTTCCAATCAGAAGCTTTCTTCCATTTTGTTTCATACCAGCCAAGTTAGTTCACTTTTATACTTCCAAATCTTTTATGCTTAAAATTTTCCTTCCTTAACGTGTAACCTCTGCATATGACATACAGAATTTTGTTCTTCATTCTCAAGAATTGAAGATAAATCCTTCAACATGAAAGATCTTCCATATTTTGTTTATTCATTTTTGTAATTTGTACCAATCTTTCAATATTTGGTGAAGATATCACTTTTATCAGGAAGCCTACTGAGTACATCAGTATGATTTAGAGTCTTCTCTATGGCCATTAATTCCTCTGTCCCTACCACTGGGCATAATGATTGGAATTTACTAAACATTCCATTAGTGATAGAATAACTGAACATTTTTTAAAATTTTTTTTCTTTTTTTTTTTATTTCAGCATATTACAGGAGTACAGATGTTTAGGTTATGTATGTTGCCCTTGTCCCCCTCCCCCCCTAAATCTGAGTTTCAAATATGTCCATTCTTCGGATGGTGCGCATTGCACTCTTTGTGTATGCAGATACCCGTCCCCTCCTCCCCCTCCCCCCTCTCCACTCCCCCTCCCCCCTGTCCAATATCCAACAGATGTTATTCTTATATGTGCACTTATGTGTTGATCAGTTAATATAACATTTTAATGAATGAATAAAATGTATGTCTAAAATTGAGGGATCACTTAAAAATTCTGTTTCTACAATTCATGTTATAACGTTGGCTCCAAAAGGGCACATTCTCTGCTATTTTATGGTAACCTTGAAAACCTTGAATAGTTTTCCTTTTTAACTATTTTCAATAAACAGTAAAAACATCCACTTTCCTTTAAAATAAATTCAAGTCTTATGAAAAGTCAAGAATGAAACGTGCATTCAATATGTTGTAATCCAGTAGAATCAATTGTTATCGAATTCATATCATTATGTCTGTGTTAGATTGAATAGCTTCCTTTCAAATACCATCATCCATGACATTAATCAATCCCATCAAATAGTGAACCAAAACCCATCCTTTCTTATTTGGCAAGCAGATAAAACACAGTTAATGTATTTCATTGCAACCCTCATGCGATCTCTTTTTAATGTTTACTTTAGGAAAGGTTATAATGAAGTTGATTAACTTATTCCTACATGCATTCAAAACTCATTTTTTAGTATATCGTGCAAGAAACTTCTCAAAGGCTGGAGGTGAAGAGATGAAAAAATAACATCCACCACCTCAAGGTGCTTGCAATCAATGAGGAGAGTAAACAAGTAGATAATTATAGCAGATTATGTTATTAGGTCTCAGACAGATAAATGATGCCCAGGATTTATAACAAAAAGTAGAAGGGAAAAGCACTTGCACCAGGCATTTGGGAAGTCACAGGGGGAGGCTGAGGAAGCCTTTGAGGAAGAGAGAGCAGCATGTGCACAGACACACAAGACGGAAGAGACATGTCTAGAGGAAGATAAATCTGGGAAAACGTGCAGGAACTACTTCCGAAAGGACCATACACGCCCTCCCCAGCTTTGGGGCAGGGTGGGGTGAGCACTTTACAGAGAGACAATGTGGTGAGAGTAGCGTGTGGAAGCGGCACTCTGGTGTAGGGTTGTCAGATAAAATACAGTTACATTTCAGATAAATAATGAACAACATTTTTTGGTATAAACACGTTCCAAATCTGGCATGGGACATATTTACATTAAAAAATTATTCATTGTCAAACTGAAATTCAACTTTCACTGAGCATCCTGTATTTTGATGTGTTAAATCTGCCAACCTTACTCTGGTGGCAGTGGGGAGAATGAATTGGAGAAGAAAGGACAAGGTAGAAAGACCAATTTGGGGGACAAGTTATTGAAATCCAGATGCATCTCTTGAGTCACAGTGGCATTGCACTGTGCTAGCATTCACAACGTGGGCCACCTTGTCACCACGGTTAAGACATAGAGAGGCATAGCCTGAAGAGAGAGGCCGTCTTGGTATCTTACTGCAAAGTCAGTAGATGTTTAGCAATGAACAGGAGACTTCAGTGCTCCAGGGTACTCTGGAGCACCGGGCATGCGGTGCAGATGTGCACTCACCTGGGAAGGAGACGACCTGTGTGCATGTCATGCTGTAATAAAGCCCAGGATACAAAGGCCTAGTACGTCTATCTTGGGTCTCAAGGAGAAATTCTCAAACATGCACCTTATTGATGTTTGTATGACGGTCTGAACTTTTCAAATTCCTTTGGCACTCATTATCCCCTAACTGCCTCACAATGCTTTTGCAGTCAGGGAACAGTCATTATTAACTCAATTGACAGGCGAGGATATCTGCACATATAGACGTACTCTGCCTAAGCTCTCCTGTTAAAATTTGCTTTGCACTTCAAATCCCAGCTGAACCCCCTCATTCCCCACCACGGTGTTCTCAGTTCCTGCCCCTCACTATGTCAGCATCACTCAGTCCAGCACGAGGCTGCTCTCTGAGATCTTGTGTGGTTTTGTCTCATGCATTCTTATGGCCACCCAATGGACTGTAAGCTGCCAAGGGCGAGGACAAAGTCTTGAATTTTACTGGAAATTACCATAATGTCTTAGTGAGTGTTGGGCATATAAAAGACTCCTAATAAATGTTTGATTATCAGACTAGCAATGGCAGAGCCAGAAATAAATAAAAGTAATATCTTGATATGCAGCCTTCTGCTCCCTTGGATTATCCTCATATCCTTCTTTATTTCATCCCTTTTCAAACCATGCAGAGGTGTGATTGCAAGCAGAACAAATACAAAAGCCATAGGCCCAATTCTATTCAGGGGATGCTTCATCCATCCCCTGGACTTAGTGCGAGAGTGAAGGCGAGTTACTCTCCAGAGACAGCATCTGCACAGACTCACCAGGTGGCCTTTGCCAGTGTGGTGCAGTGAGGGGTCTGGCTGCTGAAGCTTGCTCACCCTGCAGGATGCCTGCTCCAGGCCTGGGCTCCCTTTTCACACACCCTGGGGGTGGAATGTGAGTTCAGTCTTCCCCAGCGACTGCCTGGGTTCTGTGCTGGGCTGGGAAGGGGAGTGTAAGCTGGATATCAAAAAGTTTAATTCCCCAATTCCTTAATCTGCTCCTAAATGGGCAGTTACTTTACATCAGTGAATATATTCAAATATGCATTTTATTTATTTGTTAGCATAGAACCTATGTATACATGCCTATAAATAAGATTAGTGCAAAGTACAGTTACTGTGTATTATATAGAACAATCATTTTCATGCTAACCGTGCCAACACATAAATCAGAATTCCCTAAAGGACTTGTTAAAACACAGCTTGCTTGGCTTTAGGCCTTTCTGATTCAGTTGGCCCTGGGTGGGCCCGAGAGTTTGCAGTTTTAACAAGTTCCCAGGTGATGTTGATTGTGCTAATCCAGAACCACACTTGGAAATTGATTGACGTAAAAAATACAGTCTCATATTCGTCTGTGCATGTGTCATGCACACAGCGGTTTACATATGAAGGTGTCTGTTCTATAGTTGTGTACAACATTTACAGACACATTAGTCTAAATGTGCTTATTCATGAAATCTGTGTATAACTATAAACGTATTGATAAATAAATGCTTATGAAAGGTTATAAACTCAAATGCATATATGTATGTATACACACATGCATGTTTGTATATAGAAATATAGCTATATTTCTAGGAGATGCTTATACTGTATGTATATGTATATACTACCAATGTTTCTTTCCCTTTTACAACAAAGCCCTTATTAAGTCTCACACCAAATTCCATATTTTATGTTAAACTCATCATTGAAAGCTGTGGTTAAGTGTTCTAACCTGAGGGCAGAGATGTCTTCATGCTGGCCCTGTTAAACTTTATTAGTAGGATGATCTTTTCAATTTCCCTAAAGTCTCTTACATATTTGCTATATTTCACGTTTGGAAGTGCCAAATTAAACAAGCTTCATGATCTTTCAGGACCACTGGGGTCCTCCTATAAAGTCAAATTTCAACCATTTGACTTTGTTGCCTTCCTCTTTAAGAGATAGTATGATTCTTCTGGCATTTAACTGGCTGAATTAATGAAAATGTAGTGCAAACTCAGTGTGTTCATGCTCCTGGGTCATATCTCCTCCCTCTGCTGAAAGTGTCTGCTTTTTTCAAAGGTGAACTTTGCCTTTGCCTTTGGAGGAGGAGGAATTGTGAACCATGAGTTTGGGGCCTGATGCTTAGAAGGGCAAAGGTGAAAGCAAAGGAAGCGAAAGCACCAGGATGATGAGATATCACAGGACACTCAGCGTGATAACCACGTCTGTCTTCCCTCTCCCCCCACCGCTATCCTCCCCTACTCCAACATTCTTCAAATACAATGCCAGAGAGAGAAGAGTAACATGGAGGGAAAAAAAAAAAAAAAAGGTAGCACAAAGAGGAGGATGTGCATTGCCAGCCACCGTGTTTCAAAGCCATGATCATGCTCTCTTTGTGCCTCATGACATCATGTTGCAATAAATATTACCCTTCGTATATAAACCGTATTCGCCGAGGGCCAAAGTCTTTGGGTAACATGGTTAAGGACTCTCAGCTAAAATGGAAGAGCCAGAATTTGAGCTAAGATCTGTCTGATTCCAAAGGTTAGATCCAGAAGCTTAGATTAGTGCTGTCTTAAAACGATCTACAACAAAAGATTAGATAATTAATCAAAAACCATGGGAATTCTTTAAAATACATGTGTCCCAATGACCATGAGAGGAGCAGTAGGAGAGGACCTAGTGAGCTTGTGAATTTTGAAACAGTCAAATAAATCGAAGATATGAAGGAAGAGAGGGGAGGCATATGTGGTGAGCTGTCAACATCAGCATTTCTCAAACAGAGTGTTAAGTTGCCCAACTGGGACCCCCTTGGTGCCAAGTCTGAGGTTCATGTACTATTGTGTCCATAGCTTTCCTCAGGATGTTGGATTATGGTAGGTTCACAACAAAACCTCATTGGATTAATTGCCCAGTTGAAGTTGGTCTTGCTTGAAGTTTGGCTTCACCCCCCCAGTCTTCTAATGACTAAAATTCTTTTAACATGGGATACAGTTTTATTTTATTCTAAGGTTAAATGCAAATAATTCAGAAAAGGAGGAAACATACTGACTCGGCACGCGGGGGTATGAATGATCAATGCCAGAGCATCTTCTGAGATTGTGGTTTATTGGAGAGGTGGGGAAGGTCACTGAAGATCTGATCAGGGAGTCAGGACAAGAACAGAAATGAGAGAATTGGGAAGTGTCAGGAGAAATGTACTGATCTCACTATTTTCTTGGCATCTGGTCTTTTGAGCAGACTTTCAACAGAGAAAAGGCGAGGTGTGGCTATTGGAGGTGGGACACCCTGTGTCTAGAAGCCTTCCTGGCAGCCTCTCTTTCCAGGTGCATTGTGCTTCGATTTTTTTCTCAAATGAGAAGAAAATATACCAATGACTCAGTGTAGAAAATTTAGATTGTGAAGGTAGGAAAAATAAGGGTGGAAAGGTTTATGAGTCAGCAAAAGCAGTGTTTCCCAAATTTGCCTGTTTATAATGATCCTTAGGGAGATTTGAAGGTCAAGTCCTTTAACAAAACCCTAAGTGATTCTTAAAGTTAGATAAGTTAATTGAAAGATCTATTTATAAAAGAAAAGAAAAGAAGAACAAAATGAGAACAAAAGCAAGAGAAGATGTGGAGGGGAGAGAGAGAATTAAACAGTGGCATCTGCCACCATTCTGCCACCATGAAGATGGGATTCATCATGGCCTGAAGGATTTTACATCCCAATACCTTGAATCTGGCCTAGATGAGTGACTCAGGGCCACATATTCAGTGTTTTGAAGATTAAGCCGTTTGTGGATTCTTCTGCGTTTCCTTCTACTAAACAGTCAAACTGAAATTAACCAAAATATTTAGGAAACACATACTCCCATCATGACAATTAAGAACTATTATTTTTCATCTTAATTCTTTATTGTTCAAATGATAAATATTTGTCAATCACCTATGTCAGGCATGTTTTTAGGTGTTAGAGATACAGCAATAGACAATACAAAAATTTCTGAACTTGTGTAGCTTATATTCTAATGGAGGAAGATAAACAAAATAAATCAATAAAATATGTAATTGTCTCCATACTTAATATTGTGGAAAACCTTCGTAAAGTTTATTCCTAAGTCTTGTTAGGCAGAATGACTCCAGGAGCCAACGCTGAATCTCTGAGGCAAGGAGGGGCACAGCTGGGTGTGGTCCCTGCACACGTGCTCTGCTAATCAATGGTCTTGTGACTCTTGAAAGCTTGCTGAGCTCCTAATCTGAGCCTGACTTACTGCAACTCCAGATTGTGGTTATCATGTAGAACTTGAAAGTCGATAGTGTGAATGTAACTATTGATGAGGAGAGTCAGGGATAATCTTCATTAATATAACTGTACCAGTACAGTTAAATCAGATTAATCAAAGAGCAAAAAAAATCCCTTTTATTTAGACAGATTTCGGTTTGGTTTTGTTTCCACTTTATATATTTAATAGACTGCACAAAGGTCTACATGGTAAAAATTGGCAGGCTTTTGTCATTAGATTTCTAATAAATTCCAAAACACCTTGCAGGGTCTCAGGATCACTGTTCTAAATATATAGGTGATAACAGACTCATTTAAAAGGCACAGGGCGTGCCAGTGTAGGACGCAGAGCTGCTCGCACACGGTACAGGGAGAACGGGCGCCCTCACAGGCATCGTTTTACCCTGATTCCCATGCAGATTTGAGCAAATCTTTTAACTTCACTGAGGACTTTTGTAGCTGTAAAATTAGAAGAATTATCAATTTTGCTGACTATTTGTGGAGCCTGAGAATTGAGGCTTCTCTCCAAAGCAAAAAGATACAAAACCTTCATGCTTCAACTAAAAATTACAACCTTCGTATGTTTTGCCAGACAACTTCACTCTCAAGAGTGACCTTTATCTTCCTTTGTTCCAAAATGTGTATGTTATTAGAGGATTTATTGCTTTGGTGGCCTGAATAGGGATAGGATAAGAACCACTATTAGGCTAACAATTGGTAGCAATGATCTTTATGAGCAAACTTCAAGGTTAGTTAGAGAAGAAATTCAACAGTATCGCTTTTATGAATTAAACACAGTAACGGGTGGTAACCAGTGTTGAAGGTCTATTAGGGAGGAGGGGAGAGAATGAGTTTCCATGTATCCATTTTCCCCATGTGTGAGCTGAGGACTTACCTGACAGAGAGATTTTACCACACTGGCCCTATAGCACACTTACTGGATCAAGTACCTTTACCTTAAAATCAGAGATACCCCAGCCTTGCAAATAACCACTTAATAGTGTATCAGCTAATCAAAAACATAAGTAGCAAGAGAGAAAATAAAAAACTAAATCAAGACACTTGTGCTCCCAGAAAAGATACATGGAAATAAAAATCCCTTTTACTCTGAAGCCATCTCTTCGTTACTAAACACTAATAGGGGTGTTATAACAGATGTCCATGGCATTAATAAGATTATATGATATCTAATAAATAATATAGTTATTAAGAACATGATGTGTAAATATTGCATATATGTGTATATATATATGTGTACATGTATATACCTATATGAAAATTCCATGTCTGTGGGTATATTGTTCTAAGTATTTTCTCCAACTTTCCTTATTAATATAAACTGTTGACTATCTGTTATTTCCCCTGGCATGGATGTTTCAACTCTTCTCATTCTCTGGGAGGATATCATTCAAGATATTTGTTGTTTATTGCACAAAAGAGACTCTCTCTCATCTCTTGCCTGATAACAGTGCAAGCCTGACTTTTCATGGCATATTTTATTGGAACTAAAAGGCTTAAGTACATACTTATACTTTTTGAGAATGCTGGGGTTTTTTTTATTGGTGTTCAAAAAATTAGTGTTTTCAAATGCAAACAATAGTATGTATTTGTGTTTTATGACTCAGGTATGAAAAAGACCTTGAGTGATCATTTTATGTAGCGCTGTCTCAGACCAGCCAAATCCATATGACACAGACCTTGTCATGTACATGAACCTTTGGGTGTGTGAGGAGGACCTCAAAGTACGGGGATTCTATGAGCTGCTTTTTTTGTGTATTTCAGATTGTGCTCACCCCTTTGGGTTTTCGAACTTCTGCATGCCCACATATGCTTCTTTAAGAAGTTTTACTTGTTTGCAGCCGGGCACGGTGGCTCACGCCTGTAATCCTAGCACTCTGGGAGGCCGAGGTGGGCGGATCGTTTGAGCTCAGGAGTTCGAGATCAGCCTGAGCAAGAGCGAGACCCTGTCTCTACTAAAAATAGAAAGAAATTAATCAGACAACTAAAAATATATATAGAAAAAATTAGCCGGGCATGGTGGTGCGTGCCACCACGTAGTCCCAGCTACTCGGGAGGCTGAGGCAGAAGGATTGCTTGAGCCCAGGAGTCTGAGGTTGCTGTGAGCTAGGCTGACACCAGGGCACTCACTCTAGCCCGGGAACAGAGTGAGGCTCTGTCACAAAAAAAAAAAAAAAAAATAAGTTTTACTTGTTTGGAATTTTTGCCAACAGACTTCTATAAAATTTTTATTTTTAAAAAAGCTTCCTGTCATTGAAATTCTTTAAAAATAATTTACGATCACTTACAGAGCCATGACATCAATGTCAATCAATATATTAAAATAATTAAAACATTTGTATCTCATGTCAGCAATGCCAAACCAACCTACCCTACCTTTCATTACTCACCTCCACCACTCCTATAATTGTAGCCCAAGTCAAAAATTGCATGATTTCAGCTTTAGTTTACTCTACCATGATTTATGACCTTACAAAGGTCAATAAATCAAACTATTATGTGACTGTTCTTTCATTTGGGATAATTGAGCTCACACAAAATCCATCTTTTAAATTTAGTCTCTTCCCCAATTTGAAAACATAAAGAGCACAAATTCACAGGAAAGGGTCTTATTGTCCCTTAGCCCAAATGTTCGATTTTACTAATGGAGAAATGTAGTAAAAAAGAGAATAACTCCGCTGAAGTCACAAGGCTTGTAGGCAAAGTCAGGATCAAAACTCAGGTCTCATCTTTCTGGATTTGATACCATTACACAATTTTGGTCTTTAATTTTTTTCAAGTACATTACTAATAATTTCTTCTTTATTTATTTTTCCTTAAACAAAGACAGAATTCTCAAAAGGAGAGTTGCATGAGTGTACTGTTTCTGAAAACCATATTTTCTGGCAAATGCTGATGTTGGCTAAAAGAGATGTCTTGGGGGAAATCTGGTTTAACAAGATAATAATGGGCAAGTGTAATTATTAATGTGAACGATACTTTTATTCAGCCAGAACAACAGAGTCTTTCCTTTTGGGATAAAGTGCTTTTATGATGTTAGAATCTGGAGGTCAGTCATTATTGAGAAACTCGAGTTTCTGGCCTTACTGAAACCTAGATAATTTGACGACATCCGCACCAACATCTATCGTTTCTTGATTTTTTTAGTAATGCCCATTCTGATGAGGGCAATGTGGTATCCCCTTGTGGTTTTAACTTGTGTTTCTCTGATGATTCATGATGTTGAACATTTTTTCAAACGTTGGCCATTTGTGTATCCTCTTTTGAAAAACATCTGTTCATGTCTTTTGTCCACTTTTTAATGAGATTGTTTGTTGTTTTCTTGCTGATCTGTTTGAGTTCTTTGGCGATACTGGATATTCGCCCTTTGTAGGATGTATAGTTTGTGAATATTTTCTTTCATTCTGTAGGTTGTCTGTTTACTCTGTTACAGTCAAGATGGGAAGAGAGACAAATAGGTGACGGAGGCAATCAGATAGCATTAGAATACTACGGAGGAAGAATGCCTACAGCAGACTGCCCTGACACAGTGGGTTTGAACCTGTCCTAGGGTGGGGGATGCAAGCCCCCTTCAGCAAGCTCAGAGCGCAGTGTGGCAGCCCCCTCCAGGCCAACTCATCTGCAGTTACTCACATTGGTGCCCTTTCCCTTCCCCTGCCTTCTCTCCTGGGAAGAATGGTCACTACAAAGACTCTTGGGAAGATAACACTTACTCCTATTTATTTCTTTTTCTCTGGCTTCTGTTGTGTTTTATCCATGGGAGGCAAAAGGAGGAGAGAAAGAGAGTTTGAGGGAGAGTGAGTCAGAATGTTTGTTGGACATCCTGTTCCTGCTCCCTGCTGCTAAAGTTCTTAGGCTGCTTCTCCCTAAGAATGCTGCCTCCCCACTGTCCTGACCCTCCCTGAGCTGACCTCTGCAGCCTGGGCTCCTCCCTGCCCCGACACAGGAGCGAAGCACCCTCAATGATGTCCCCGTGGCCGGGCCCAGGTGTCCCACCACCCTGTGTGGCTTTCTCTCCAGCCTCCCTGCCCTGTGGGGACAGTGCCTTTATTCCATTCCCCTCTGTGTGCTAGAGAGTGTCAGCTGCTCCCTTCTGGCACCCCAGACTGATATTGATGTCAAGTAGACATTTCAGACTCAGCATGTCAGCACTGAACTCCGCAATACTCTCTACTCGCAAGTGTCTGCATCATCTCAGTGGCAGCACCTCCATTCTGCCAGCCAGCTATCTGACCCTCGGTGCCCTCTCTGGCTGCACCCTTTCGCCTGAAAGCCACATGAAATCAGTGAGGAAATCACATGGGCTCTACCTTCAAAATGCATCCAGAATCTTGTCTCTTATGCATCCAGAATCTTGTCTCTTTTCATCAGCAACTCAGCTGCAACCGAAGTTCAAGCCAGCCATACCCCTTGCCCAGATTAGAGCCGCAGCACTTTAAATGGTCCCCTTGCCCCCAGTAGCCTATTCCCAATATAGTAGTTGTGCAACTTCATCATAATATGAAGTAGCTCAAGCCACTCCTCAAACACTCCAAAGACTGGCTCCCATCTCAGAAGCCCAGGCCCCTACAGTGGCTGACAAGGCCCTCATGATCTGGCCTGAGACCTCTCTGACCCCATATTGCACTGCCCCTGCCTCCCTGGATTAGCTCCATCAGCTAAAACTTGCTAGACTTTTGCCCAGCAGTCCTCGTGCCTCTTGTCCTCCCTTGGATATCCTCTGTGCTGCCATCCTAACTCTTGGTCAGATGTTAAGTTCACAGGGAGTCCTACCCTGATCACCCTATTTAATATTGAATCTCATTTCTTGCTTTCCCCAGCACTCCTCCTCCTCCTGGGCTTGCTCTATTTTTTCTTTTCTCCTAGCTTTTACCATGTACAAGTATGCATGGTGTATCGGTTCCCTAGGAGTGCCATCAAAATTGAGTGGCTTAGCCGGGCGCGGTGGCTCAAGCCTGTAATCCTAGCTCTCTGGGAGGCCGAGGTGGGCGGATCGTTCTGAGCTCAGGAGTTCGAGACCAGCCTGAGCAAGAGCGAGACCCCATCTCTACCAAAAATAGAAAGAAATTAATTGGACAGCTAAAAATATATATATAGAAAAAAAAAAAATTAGCCGGGCATGGTGGCACATGCCTGTAGTCCCAGCTACTTGGGAGGCTGAGACAGTAGGATTGCTTGAGCCCAGGAGTTTGAGGTTGCTGTGAGCTAGGCTGACGCCACGGCACTCGCCCCAGGCAAAAAAGTGAGACTCTGTCTCAAAAAAAAAAAAAAACAAAAAAACAAAAAAACAAAAAACAAAATAATGAATATCTGAGCTCCTACAATATTAAATGCATCAAGTTATAAAACGCAGGAGAGACAAATGCAAGAACAAAAAGTTATTTCCTTTGAAAAGCTCACAATAAAGGAGAGTGACAAGCACATGAATTCCTCTAAGACAGAGTAGGTGGCATAGGATTGTTACTAACAAATCTATGAGATTCAAAGGAGGAGGAAAAGGCAGCATCCCAGTGTGGTCATCGGGAAGTCTTCATGAAAGAGGCTACAATTTACATGGAACTGGCAGGTGGAGGACATTTAAGAGGAACAATGAAGAGAAAGTACACTCTAGTTTGAGGCAACAAATGGAAAAAGGCATGAAGGTGGGAGATTATGGAAAATGCCCAGAAAAAAAGCAAATATTCTAATTAAGCTCAAGGGTAAGGGTATGAGGGGAATAGTTGGAGATAAGCCTGGAACTTCTGGGACTGTAATAAATGGGGTTTTAATCAATGAGTCAATGAATGTCGATCTATGTTTTAAGAAGCTCAATCTAGTGGTAATATGCTTTGGAATCACTAGAAAAAGAATTCAGTTAGGAGCCTACTGAGGTACTCCAGACCAGCAATGGAAACTTAAATGGAAATGATGTGCAAACGGAAAGCATCAGTGGGATGTGTGAGGCATTGGAAGGTAAAATCAAAAGGATAAAGCAAATGCCTGGATGTGAGGGTGATGAGGGAGAGCTGGGAATGACTCCAAGGGTTTTCAGCTTTGTTGCCTATGCTGCCAAGAATTCTTATAGTTTGGAAAATGGACAGTCTCCAAGAATAGCAATATAAGGACAGTACAGAGAGGTTTGGAAGTCAATGCTTACTTCAGAAAATTTCCCCTTTGAACTCAAGAGCTATATAATGGCCTAAGTGGGTGGCACGAGCCACAAGGTTTAAAAGCCTACAAAGGATAAAATCAACAGAACTATTGGGAATGTGCACTACCTCAAAAGATCATGAAAAGCAACAGGGGGAATAATGTTGTTATAGTAGCGTTATGCTAGACACCGTCACTAGCAGAAAGCCAGAGCTAGCAAATGAAACTACTTCAGAGAAGGTATCAATGGCTAAGTGTGGTCAGCTACTGGAAAGAAAAGCAATAACTCTCACTGGTGCATTTTGCAGCATCCATTCCTCAACAATATGTTCCTCTGACCATCAGCTATTAACTATTCAGGATCAATCATCTTCCTGAGAAATGCCAAAACATCTTTAGCTTGCTCTCATCAGGAAGGATCTGAGAAACTCAAAATTATAACATGCACGAGTCAATCAGTGTAAGATATATTATTTATTTCCCTGATAAAGGATACAGCAAATAGGTGTTCTGTCCTGTCATTCTGTACTTTAAAGTACAAAGACGCATCTCAAATGAGGCCCTAAGTTCTTTCTTTGTTTACTCTATTTTCTTCTTTTCCTTAAATCGGCAAATCTACTACATAGGCTTTTACTGATATTAGAGTCACATGCCTCCCTCTTAACCCAATGGTATATGAATTATGGCAGTAAATGGTTTTGAAAATGCCTCAAAAGCAAAATATGGAGATTCTCACCCTGCTTTCCTTAGAGAATAGGATGCGCAGTCATTATTTTTGTGAATTCAGAGAACACTACCCCAGTGTTCAGAGATGGCATGTATATAATTGTTTGTCTCTTTCTCGCTTTGAAGTTTTTCTAAATATGAAACTTCAGACATTCTCAAGCACAGCTTGCCAGCTTGGTCAAGAATATTACAATATCTACCTATTCACTAAGTCATAAATCTTCCATACTTTGGCTATGCATATATGACACATGACCCTTATTTCTCCCCTGTGGTTGCTTGCTCAAAGACCATACTTGCTCAGAGACCATGGACGTCTATGAAAGCACAATGCTCTCCTCACAGGTAATAGTTCACCCTCTTTGTGTCTACCTACACATCAGAGTAACTGAAGTATAGTCTAGAAGAGTAGTTAACACTAATTTTCCTAAACAGACTAATTTGGATCAAATACATAAGAGAAGTCCCTTAAACATTTGTTAGTATAATAATTCGATCTAAATGTTTCTAGACTTTGGTTATGTTTTCTAGGAGCAAATGAACAATCCTCTGAATTCTTCGGGTACTTGGTTCAATCTGTCTGTTAGCCATTAATTAGTTCCATAGTAATCTCTCCCTGTCTTGTGGAAAGCCAGCAAAAGAGAAAAATCAGCTGGATGACAAAGGAAGCACTTGTCTCCATTCTGACCAGAAAAAATCTGTCATTAAAAGAAAGTTCAACATTCAGATCCAAAGCTCATTTTTCTTTCTCATGGGAAAACAGACAATCATATTATGAACATTAGCCATATTACCAATATAATCAAGAGGAAATGTTTATTTAGTGCTCTTTTCACTACTTACTATTTATAAAACAAATAAGTATAGATCCTTTGGTTTTGCTTGAATATACCAGAAAAATTGACACATTTAGTGTGCCAAGCAATTCGGTGAAAAATGACTTCCAAACTATGGCTTCTATCCACGTTTGCTAAAAATGTAATCAGAAAAAATAAAGGAAAGTAATGCACAGTGTTATAACTTCTAACATGTCTCTGAATTATCATGAAATGAATTATAATCTTACTAAACTATAATGTCCACCCAAAAGAGTGGCTCTCATTTCTCACGAGTCATGTATTTCTAATGTTTTTTTCTCAATTTTCTGGTGCACGTTGAGCTAATCAAGATTCTTGGTTGCAAGTAACAGATTTGGCTAGATTTGGCTAGATTTAGCCAGATTTGGCTAACTTAAAACAGAAAATGAATTTAGTTGAAGGATATGTGTAGGCTCACAAAATCAATGGACCAACTGGACCGTAAGGTGGGAAAGTATGTGGCAACCATGGGGAGGACCCACAGTGCGGGAGGCAGCAGAGAACACTCACAATATCACACCATGGAACAGTCTGGACTTCACTGCAGCTTCATAGTCAGTCCCTCAATAGGCCCAGCATCTTTGTATCACCATCCAGATTCAAAACCCCAGTCTGGAGCAGCCAGTGATAGCGCTTCAGATGTGTTTACACTTCACTCACTGAGAATGGGGAAACACTGGACTTTACAGTATATTTAGGGAAATGTTATTTGCCTGCCAAGACTTAGACAATGAGCCATTCTCCCCCTGTAGGCATTACATGTTGAACAAGCAAAAAACATGGTAAGTATCCACTACACATGCTAATGCTACAAGAGAGTAACACTTTTCAGGTCACATAATTATATCTCTAGATAGTAAACATATTTAATTTTTGATATTTGAAAATTGGGAAATGTATTATACATTATCCTTTTTGGAATTTCATGATCAAATAAGGTATAGATTAATATTTTACTATTCTGTGAGACCTGGAAGACCTCATCTTTTTAACCCTTGCCCTTTAAAAAGTATTTCTATATTTATTGACAAAAGCTATTTTAACACTGACACTAATGCACTGCAAAACTATTGCCATGGAGAAGATACTTTTATGGTAAGCATTGTTCTAAGTGTTTTATATGTATTAATTCATTTACCTGTATTTTATTTAGAGGAGTTTCTAAAGGTTTCTGAAATTGCTTTGAGAAAATAAATAATTTAAACTTCAGGTGAAGTTACTAGCTACACTAATCTGCCTTAAATGTTAGAAAAAGCTAGAACTGCCCAATATCCCATGCTAAATTTATTCTTAAAAATCAACATCATTCTGTAAAAAAGGCATGACTCTTATTTCATGAGGCACATTTGTTACCCTAACTCAAATATGATTGCAAGGCAACAAAAATAACACAATAAAACATATATGCAATTTTTCTAAATAAAAAATTCTTAGTAAATTTATAAATGATAACTGAAAAAAATTTAATTTGGAAATGTTTAGGGTAAGGTGATTCAATAGGATGACATTGTGGACAAATTTTTTTTAATCACTATCATTACATCAAATAACTATAGTCCCTGAACTGCAGTGTACATAGTCTATCATGGAGAAAATCCAAATCACATATCATCCCAAGGGATAGGGCACTACCTAGGTTGCCTACACAATATCTATGATCTTCTCATTCACCAAAACAACTCCAGTAATATACCCAGCTAAAAGAAAACATTCTTCAGCCTCACAATGAATTACAGGCAGCAATCATAGGATGATGTTTCAGGAAAACTCTTTTTGTCCTTCCTCTATGCCTCCTTTTTGGCCCTTTCCCCTCTCCCTCCTACTATCTGCCTGGGATGCAAATGTAATTAGTAGACCTCTACTTGTCAAATTTAGGCTATAAAGTGACACTGAGGATGGAAGCCATGAGCTAAAGAGGATAAGCAGAAAGACAGAAGAAGAATGGGTCCCAGAACACAGTATAGAGATAATAAATTTATCTAAGAACTACCTTTGTTCTTCTTTTACATAAATTCTATCTTGTTTGAATCAAGGTAATTTGGATTTTCTATTATGATTCTGAATATAACCCTAAGTGATACCCTCCCTCCTTCTTTGAGCTTGAAATTATAGATGGATATATCATGTACAACATATATGAAGAATTCTAATAATGGTACCTTGATTATTTTAAATAATCTAATATTCATCTAGTAATATACCGTTGAAAATATTTTCCACATACACTACCTCCTTTTGAAATTCTAATAACTGAGAAGATGAAATTATCCTCATTGTATGGATAGTGAAAAAGTTTCAGGTGTTAACTGAGTTGCTCAGAATTAAAGAGCAAGTAAATAGAGCATCTTTGATGTGGACTTCAGGTCTTTAAACTCAGATTCCATCTCTTTCTACTATATATTATTGCTTTGTTTCAGAGATTCCCCACCTTTTTCCCCCAATATGACATTTCTTGAAATATTAAAATATACAGCCAGATTTTCAGCCTTTAATAAGTAAATGCATTTACTTATTCTTTGTATTCACAAATTCAATCCAATAAGAAAATATTCCATTCACAACTCCATGGCCATGGGTGAATGAGAAACACACATTTTGAAGGTGATTTACTGGGTATCCCAAAGTCTTTGTCAAATTCATTTTAGAATACCTCAAGAACAGTTATCCAACTCAGTGACCCAAAAGAAGCCAGTTAAAGAGATACGATATGGGTGGAAGGAATTATTAAATGAGAGGGAAAGAGGAAAGTCTTAAGGACCATGACTTACTGGGGATGTAGGTACTACTATATGGAAAGTCAAAAAGAAAAGAGTTTAATTGTCTGAATATTAAATAGTGGGATGATTTTAGTGTGCATTATTTGTGTATTCAGTCATGTAATCTAAGTTTATACCACTTTGCTTTCACTTTCTCTACATAAACTCTAACAAACACTTTCAACCATGAACTCTGTAGTTTTACAAGAGTCAATTAGTGATGTTTTCACCTATGCATTAGTATTTAGTAGTAGGCAAGTGTTCTCCACTGTCTGTATTATATAAGGGAATGCAAAGAATGGGACCCAGATTCAAGTATAAAGACCAAAAAGGAACTAGTTTTGACTGAAACAGGTTTACAATTTTTTTCTGCATAAGTAAAAGTCAAAAATTTTAGAAATTAAGAATCATCAAACAAAGAGTAAGATTTGAAAACAAAAGAGTAAGCTTTTCCAATGTCCCAAAGTTTTCTCATATACCTCTTAGATCAATACAGGCATGACATACACAAAGATGTCCCCAAATAACATTGCCACAATCGACTATGTACTCATGTATATGCATGAGTACATAAAAAAGTGTGCCCCAAATATGTTGATCAAAAACAATGTGGGTTATCTTCATTTTTGTGGTTATTTTTTTTTTTTACTTTCTCCCTTTGAAACACATGTTGAGCCCCAAAATAGACTACATTCTTCTATACTAAGATGGGATTTCTTTCCTGAAACCTATCTTGTTGAACCATCAACTCTTGAAGTACAGAAAGAGTGATTTGGTATTATACAATAAGAAGCCTCAAAGGAAGAATGAGATTAAATTCTGAATACTAACAGATATGTAATCTTCTACTCATCTTGATTTCAACAGAGCTGGAAAGGGCCAGATTTGAGACAGGCAAAAACAGCAAGTATTCTCCCATCCTTTGGCCACTAAATGTCATTAATAGAAGTATATATGTACTGACAATAGGAAGCACAAGGAAATGTATACTGCCATGTAAAGTGTCTTTTAACTCATTATTGGATTTCCACAATGTTATAGTAATGTTTCTTGGGGTCATCCAGATTCGTCAATTAACTGACTGATACATTATATATCCTGTCAAACTACAATCTCCTAGCACACAAGCTATTTTCTGTTCAAAGTTTCCAGTGGAAGTCCCCACATCTTAATGCCCAGCTACGTGGTACCTTTGCAATAAAGACAATGATGCAGCTGCTTCCCGGAAGTACCTTGGCACAGAATGACTCCACATTGTAGGTTGCATTTTAACCACTGGCTCTAGTATTTAGACAACAGAATCGAAAATTTAATACTCATTAATTCAGGATACACTCTTGCTGAGTATGAGGCAGTTTGGACAAAACAGAAGTCTACCTATGAAAATAAAATTGATTACAGAAATTACTGTTATAAACAGGAAGCCTGTGGAAATATTTATTTAAAGTTACATTCAAGCCTTCAGACAAATACATAGGCTAAATATAAATATTATTAAATCTATTCATTAAAATCTTCTAAAGAACTTTTAAAAATGATATGAATAACCTGGGTTGATGTTACCTAATATTCTCAAAAATACTAAAACTGTGTGTCTTTTAAAATATTATATAGGACTACTCTTTCTCAAGTTAATTTGAATTGATAAGATTTTATAATTTTTAAAAAGAAATAGGCAAAATAATATTTTATAGTAATTAATATTAAGTTTCACATATTTGTAAATATTGTGTCCTTTAAAAATACACATTTATGCACATGCACATCCTCAAGTACACATGTATATATATGCTGAGACATATGCATACATATGCCGCTTACTTCCTTCATTGAATGAATTGAAAAACAAATCAGGGTCATGGAATCACTTGAGAAACTGAACGCAAATATCAAAGAATATTGGCAAAAACAGACAAAAGCTTCAACCAGAATAAACATATATTGTAGTCAACAAAATTTTGTAAAAATTTTGGCAGGCATTTGTAAAATATGTGCTGGGAAGGTAAGTCTACCCATCTTTTCAGAAAAATGCAGAGGGGAACCAAACGCACAAAACAGACACAAAGTCTTGGAATGCTAAACTAGATTTGAAGAGGAGAAAAGGATCACAAATCTCAGAGACCCCTTTGCATGTATTTGGATGTTTTCCTTTTGTGTACGGTATTGATGAGTGCGTCGCGTGCTCATTGAGAAACCAGCCCTTGGTAATTGTCAGGGATCTTCATTCTGAGTGCAGACTCTACTGGAAATTAATTGCTTCGGTGCAATCTGAACCACATCATAAATGTCATGTAGAAGTTGCAGGGAGTGAGGCGGCAGTGACAGCTCAATCCGCACTGTTTCATTTAAAGGTGGGTAAAACACACTGCGACAGAAGTGCTCTTCATCAATAATTTAGTCCGCAGTGTAAAGCCAAGCCGTGCCAAAGATGCCAGGGGAGCCGCTGCCTCCCTGGTTTTAATGACACCAGCAGGGAGGGGTTGAGGGGCCAGCTCAAATCAACATTCACTGCACATCTGGGCATGTCGGCAGATGAAGATATCAAGGACTGAACTGACAGGACAAAGGGTTGAAAAAAGAAGTGTAACCTAGAAAACCTTTTCTTTGAATTCTTTGTATAAATTCGGGGGAGATGACAGTTCCGAAGGTCATCTTATATAATAAAACTTCAGTGATCTACATAGAGAATTTTAACCCTTTCTACCATGTAATCAAAGAAGATGAAAGTTTAGTTTCTATCATTCACTTAATGAGTCTAAAATAGTCCCATTTGTTCTCCCCAATAAGACTTCTGCAATGAGCCACGCACTAACAGGAATTGCCTGATTTCATCTCCTGAACCCTAATTATATATATAGCTCCTCAGAAGCCCCACTACAGTGGGAGGTCAGTCCAAGTTCTTCTTAACCGAGGAAAGCATAATATCTTGGCTATTTAACAATGTGTTTGCCCGAAACTCAAAATTTAGTTTGGGGGCCCCCATTGTAATAGGAAAGAAATAATGTAAAATGGCACAACCATGCCTTCCTTATTGTTCCATACCTTCTTTTAGAAAAATAAAAATAAAGAGGGGAGGTATACGTGCTTTCACTACCTGAAGGCTACTGTTTCTGGTACTGTGATACTAAAGTTTAGACAGGGTTTGAAAAATGAGAATTATATGAGTGGAAATTTTGTCCTGATCTTTTGAGGACACCAAGCATTCCCTGGTTGTGCTAGTCTCGAACCCCAGAGACCGAATTCAATTATCTCATCCTATGTTTTGTATATTTGGAGGACATTACAGCCTCACTAAGGGCTGATTGGATTTTCACGCTAAGGAGATTCAGTCCTCACTGAAAATTTACTGAGTTTCCATTCTCCCCTGATGGTTTTCACTCCAAATACTGAAGGTAGTAACATTACGGATGCTAATCAGAGTTAAAAGTTTAAAATATTTAGCTACAGAAATGAAGACTACAAGACAATCAGTATATGTGACATACAAAGAAAAAACATGACACAAGCAAGAAATGAGTTTTGAATTTAATATTTTGCCCCTTTTGGGTGACTTGTTTTCAGATGATTACCATCTAAAATCCAGGACATGAAAGAAAGCAGTAGCCACACCAGTTTCAACGTATGAGTTCATGGGAAGGTGTATCACAAGAAGCTGGTAAATCTAAATCCCCAACAATTCCTAGGCATGTCCAGTCTATCTTGAAGCCAGGATAGAAAGTATGGAACACAATTTAAATTACATTCTAAAAATGGCTTATATGAATCAGTGCATCCATTGATAACTATAAAATTCAGAAACACAAGAAATTTAAATCATTACTGAAGCTCACTTCAACACACTATATCCCTCCCATCTAATGGCCTAGGAAAGATACAAGTCTCACCATTAATCTGCTAATTTTTTCTATAAACTTAAGAAGATGACTACAAGCAATCTCAAAGATGGACAAGTAGGAAGTTTATAGAATTGAGATTTGACAGGCTGAGCCAACCCAACCCAATTCAACCCAACCCTTGAGATGGGTTTTCCCAGAGGAAGGAAATCCTATGTGGCCTGGTGAAAGTTCTTACCAGAAAGAAAAGTGACTTTGGTATCAAATCCTCATCAAAAATATGTAATAAGGAGTCTGTAAATTAATTAGGTCAACAGTTGTCAAAGTAGAAATTTTGTGTTGGCACACGTAAAAATTCCAATTTTATGGCTGAAAAAGAATACACAAATAATCCATAGAAGTCATATTTTTCAGTTAGACTTATTCCACCACTTTTGGCCTTCTTCATCGCATTACTATAAAGTAGAAAAAAATGACTTAATTCTATATTTAAAAAACAAAAACATTCCCATTTACCAAGAAGATACATGAAGAGAAAGGCTATTGTATTAGAAAGTATTAACCATATGAAATTGCTAATACTCAACTTTTTTGCCTACAAAAATGCAGTTTTCAAACGATTCAACCTAATAATTCTTCACTTTTTAACAACCGACTTAAATAAAAATTCTGATGGGGCATTTATATATTTGTTAAAACCATCTATTCAACAATACTTTAAAAATTTCGAAGCCCTATTATGTATCAAGCACTGTCATTAGTACTAGATTAAATAAAAAAGTAGTATCATAAGAATGCTTGCTTCTTAGGAACAAATTGAGAGATATTAGGAAATGAGGAAGTTTAATGCTATCATATTTGGGTTTTTATTAAATGACAATTAATACAAAATGAGCAATGTCTCTAAAATTATCTCGGTCTACAGAAAATAAAATTTAAGTAATAATAATTTTTCTACTTTTATATTTTCAGTGTTTATAAAAGTAATATCATGAAGCCAATTCACATAGAAAACTGCCACAACCTCCCAGTGGCAAGAAAGATCTGGGGAGAGGACATTTCATACAGGGTGTATAAACCAAAAATAAAAATGGCAGGTGTCACAAATTCCAAAATAATGTCCATGTTGCAAACCAAAGATGCTCAACTGTTGGTCCATATTCACATGTATGAGTCCCCTGAACTCCAGATGGAAACGGATGTTATAATTATCAATGGATTGTTGTAGCCTTAAATGGGAATGGAAGATAATCATGTCAGAGTGTCAGATCCAAAGGATGGCTGCTTTTAAAAAGCCCATTAAATAATATTATTCAATTTAAATGGTAGCATTATCAGAAGGTCTTTGATAATATAGCTGCCAATTGTGCTCTCTTGATTTGTAACTTTCTTTGAGGGCTTGGGGAACATGAGCTGTTTAAAGCACCTTTTTAAAAAGCTTCTAATTTCTTTCTGACTTTGAATATTCTCTTTTTCACTGCAGAAATGAATGAAACCTGTAACTCTGATTAAAATGAACTTAGAATATACAGAAAGCCTGATTTACAATTATACATCTGACAAGACTGAAACTCAGAGACATTGATAGTGAACGGTATAGTCCTAAGTGGTAGGTAATAGAACCTCATTTGAAACTTTAGAAAAAAGGAGAATGAGGACAGCCTTTTTTGAGGGGTAGATAATATATTTCAGAGGAGATTTTTAATAGAGAATTCACTACAGAAAAGTCACCACCATTCTAACATAACTAACTACTGTAACAAACATTGGGAAGGGTATCTACAAATGTTGCCCAAGATACATGACTGCACATTACTGATGACAGCAGGTATCTTTTGAGTTAAATTATCTTTAATTTAGAGCATGAGGAAACATATCACCAACTTTTCCAAAAAGCCAGTAAAAGCACTTGTGCTGCTTTTCCTTGTTTGGGATTCTTATAACTATGTAGGGTGACTATATTCTTTCCTTCAACTATTTGGAGTTAGTTGTTAAACTGCAGCCTTCTGTGTTGGTATAATATTTAAGTGTATAATATGGAAGAATGGCAGATTGATAGCTTTTCTTCTGTTGATTCTTTAGTACAAAATTCATAACTTTTACATGGCTAAAGAAAAAAATTGCCTAAAAAACTAAAAATTTTATGCCATGTATATATCATACGTTTCTCTAAAACTACAAATTAATCCTAACTTTACATTGCCCACAAACGCTAATAAAGGGCTCTAACCCTAGGACAACTACATAATCATTACATATTATATTTCACATATATAAGATTTTATATATAATATTACATATATCTCACATGTGTGAGATATAATATACATAATAATTACTGTGTGATCATGTGAGTGATAGAATATTAGGGAGAGGAGTTATTTTAAGCCAATAATTTCAAGATTCAATATGAATGTCCCAAAGGAATAAATAAAGATTTTTAAAAGAAAACTTTTCCAGGGTATAGATATTTTTAGCCAATAAGTTGAACACTCTAAAATAATAACTATTTAGTTAATAATAGATGAAGTGAACAGCTTCGTTCTAAGAAGTTCGCATTTTCTTTATTTAAGCTCAACCTCCACATAGAATCACAAGACTCATCCAAAAGAAGCCTCACCCACCAGCCCTGTCAAGGATGAGAAGTAACACTGCTCGGGTCCCAGACATTCACCATATGCACCAGGAAATTTAATTTGTCATAAAGTTAAATATTTCCCACAAAGGAGAACCATTCACCTGGGCATTATTCCTTGCCATTCTTCTCTGCACCCATAGTGTGAAATAGCAATAAATATTCATGGATATCAGGAGGTGGGATGGGGAAGACGATTTGTTCTTAGGAAGTAAAAGAAAAGCTGTAATTAAAAGATAGTAAGCATCTGAAGTCTCAGTTAGTGAGCTTGACCAGTTTGTGAGATCTGGGAGAAAAGAAGGTGCCTTGGAGATCTGCAGAAAGGTCAGAGGGGCATGATGTGGGCAAGGGGTGGGGGCTCTTTGAGAGGGGCTGGGGAAACAACCTTCCAAATAGGCTTTTTTAAATTCACTTGGGTTTGCACAATATGTCTCTTGAAAGAGTTAGAAGCCCAATATATAAAAAGCTGACTATTTATATATTTGATTCCTTAAAAGCAATTAGGAATACAAAGCAGATGGTCCAGCACTGTAGATTTCCCTTTTCATATTGCTTAAACACTAGAGATCAATAAGTCTAATATAAACAGATGATTTCCATAGCAGGGTTTATAATTAGCTGGCACTGAATGTGTCCAAACTCTAAAATAATTAGCAGAAGCATGTGGCACACCATTAAAACCTTGTGGCTTGTCTGCATTTACATTTATAATTATTAAAGTTAATTATGATGCTTGTGCTGTGGTTCCAAGCTCCTTTACAACTTAGATTAAATATTTTTTTTAATCCCATAACTTCCTTTCTAACCTTCCTTGAGCCTCTGGAAAACAGTGAAATCAGACAAAATTAGGAATGTATAGCCGCAATTTTTTTTGCTCCAAAGAGTAAAATCTGTCTTTATCATGAAAGACAGGTTCTTCTTAAAGAGCTGGCAGCTTTCTCAACTGATAACAATATTTCAATCTTGAATTCTAATTTGTTCATAATGAAGGGATAGGCAGAACAACAATGCTTACAAGTCTTTGGAGTGAAAGCTGTCATTCTGAAAGCTAAATGAATGGCAAGTTAGTGCCGATGCAGTCTCCTCAATTTATTATACAGTAATAGAGGATTTTAAATAACATACATAATGTTCTTGATTCAAGGTCTAAAGATACTCTATTTTAGAGTGCAGGTTACAGTTCACAGGAAGGGAACAAGAAGTTCATCTTATTTTTAAAGTTCAAACCCCCTGAAAGGGTATTTATTAATAGTAAATTCCTCTCCTGTACTGGGAGCCCTGAATACAACAAAAAGTATAGCACAGACCTTACTTTCTCAGCCAAGACAATGAGAATCTCAGTCTCACCAACAGTCAGAACAGCACATTTCTTTAAAATTTGCATCGAGAAATATGATCACATGTTTTTGTAGAACTTATACTCAGATGTCATCTATTGTCATTGCAACAACCAGTATTAATATAAATCTCCTTAAATATGGAGATTTTTCCATGTTTCGTCAAGAATATTTTATAAACATTTGTGTGCTATATGCTCTCTAACGAATCAGGCCAAATTTAAAGACACAGTCCTTAACACATTTACAAATCAGAAAATCAGAAAAGTAATATTAAATATTTTATTTTCCACATCTGCTCATAGATATCTGTTACTATATTCAAGTTATCTCTACTCAATAAATGTAAAAAATGTACTTTCTTTATAAAGGAACCCATTGACTTATATAGTTTAAAGTGATTGTATAATTTTTATTCTGTGGTGCTTTTCATTTAATAAAATTTTATGTAAATATCATACAAAATTAGCATTCTGCAAAAACAAAAATCCTGTTTTCAGCTATTTAGCTTTTCAAATAATTTCTACTAGATTTTTACATAGGTTTAAATACAGCACTCTCATTCACCTTCAAATTGTAAAAGACATTCACTATAAAATATTTAACTTTCAGCCTCATTTTTCCCCCAGAGTTTTTTTAAATAGAAATGACCACATTTCTCATCATGAAGAAAAATCTTTTGTTCCATCACTTTACCTGATGCATCATTTAGAGGTAAAAAATTAAAATATACTTTATTCAAACTATTAATATCAGAGTGAAGTTCATGTTAATTTCATTGTTAATGAAATATGTAGAGACATAAAGACACTGTCATTTTAATGTAGTAGATAAAAAGGAAATGATGTAATATCAGCAGAGTGATTTTAAGATTACTTACTATTTTAATAAAACTATTAAATAATTATTTCCAGTGAAATTTTATGGTTATTATTGGCTAAGAGAGGAAAAGAAAATGAAGAAAAGAAGGAAAAGAAATAGGAAAAGGAATACAAGAAGGGGTCGAGGAGAAAATTAAGACTGTGGAATCTACATATTGAAAATATGTCTGCTGGAAAAGTTCATGAATATTCCTCCTGCCCATGCTCATACCTGAATAGGACTCTGACATTCAGTTAAGTATTTTTTCCCCCAGAGCAAATCTTATTCACACAATGTCCCTAGTATCACTACAATAGAAGTAATGGATTTTAGTACTCTTGTTTTAATTATCATATGCTATGTTATAGTTATGTCACATGTGTGTTACCTGTGTATGACATATATATGCTCTGTGCTGCTTCTAAAAATTTCCTCTGAGGGTAAAGACAAACTATTAGTCATGCATTACTCTCCCTAGAAAAATTTAATTCACACTATAATCTTTCTTAATTGATGTAACTTAGGGGAAAAAAAGTAATTCTTTAAAGTTCTTCCTATTAAGAGGAAATATTTATAAGAAATATGTCATATTAATAGTTCACACTCCCTACAAATATCCATATTATCATTCATCCTGTTATAGTAACATGCATTATACCATTCTTCATCAGTATTATCAATAAGTTACACTTTCTGACTGTCTGATGTGTTTAAGGCAGCTTATTACGTATCGGAGTCACTAAGATTAACCTCAAATGATTCACAGCCCAACTGGGGACATGCAAAATGTCGTGAGCAATAACACAAGGCAGTGCCTGCTCTGAGAAATGCATAGTATGAACCATATGAAACAGACATTCGGAGAAAAAAATAGTCACCCAGGAAACCCTCACTAAAATAATGAAATTTGAAATGTGTTTTTATAGAAGGATAGAATATCAAAAAGCCTAGAGTCTGTGTTATCAGTACAGAATTTTCCAGGCCAAAAAAAAAAAAGGAATGAATTAAAATATAGAATATATTCACAGAAGAAAAAAAATAAGTTGATTTGGAGAAATAGGCAGATGTCACCTTGAATGAGGTTTCTAAGGAGTTTGTATTTCAATCATCAACAATAGAAAACAATTTCTTTTTGGACAGGGCATCTTGGGTTCTTTTTCTTCACAGTGTACATTATCAAAAAGAAAAAAATCAGCAGTTTTCAACTTCATTTTTCTTGTGTCAATATATCTTTGGCCTGTAGAGAACAAAACTGAGGTCATATCCTCCCCACAGCTCAAGTGTTTTCATTTCTCAAAACTCCAATAAAAAAAAACGCATATTCCTCTCTCAGAAAACCTACATTCTTCTCCCAACTATTAAGTCTGCTCCATGTCCATCACACACGTTCTGGCCCACACTTCACTTTCCTCTGGCTCAGGCCAGACCAGGAGATATCTGGAATGTGACAAGGTAGTATGAGCCTGCCAGCTCTATTCTGTTAGCAAATTTATTTTCTTCTCTTAGACGGATGATAAAAATGTCACGGTGTGATGCTTTAGCAGGCCCAGGAGCTCCCACCTACAGCTGTGGGGCTTGAGTGGGACCCGAAGCCAAGAATGCCATAAGGAGCGCAGACAGCAACTCCACCATCACTGCTCGTCCTGCATTGCTCATTCCCCTGCTAAATGATGCAATGGGACCCCCTCTGGGATTCTGAGTCTGATCATGTTTTTCTTGCTATTTTTTTACTTCCATCTTCCCTTCACTAAAGCAGCCCAAACTGCTGAATTTTTCATGAAACAGATAATATCATTGTACACAAGATAATGGCATTCAAATACATCCATCTGCTTGTTAGTTCTGACTACATTGATTGCAATTCTACTGAAAGAATATTTACAAAAAATGATTTTTTTCCTGCTTTTGTGGTATTAAAAAATGCACAGTTTCATAAGGGAACTGCAGAGGGACTCGTATACATACATAAGCTAAGAGGGAAAAATGAACTGAGAAATTAAGCAGTGGTCCCTGGGGCTCATCCAAGAACAACAGTTTACTTTTTCTCAAAGATAGATTTGAAATCCAGATGAGTTTTATGACTCAATGATTTTGTTCTTCCATCAACCAAAGAATGGTTGGTGGAAAACTGAGTTTCACGGGTATGATAGACAGGGCCGAAGCAGTTCCCTTAAAGGCTAAAAAATACATAGTCATGTCGTCATTCATCGCATCTAGGGTGGCTGGCAGTGGCTGGTGGAGCAGTATGGAGATCAAGACTCCTTCCTCAAGCTTCTCCTGGTCTCCAAGGGTGTTGGAGTGAAAAGAAAGATGGAGAGAAGATCAGAGTGGAAGTAAGAAAAGGAGAAGAAAAAGGAAGTGTGTCCTTCTGATCTGGCTTTCATGGCCTAGAATTCGGTTTCTGATACAATCCCAGGATGAACACTCATCAGTCTGATTCAGACAAGGAGAGTTCACTAGATTTTTTCACATCTCATCTCAAAGGCAGAGTTTTTTTCTGCCCCTATCAGGAATTGTTACTCGAGAATTCCTAAACACTATCTACCTCAGTCCTCTTATTCATAAATGATGCATTTATTCATTTATTTACTTTTTTATTCTAATTGCCATTCTTATATTCAGAAGTCGAATAGAAAATTAATTCAACATGTTGGTATACGGGTAACCATTATGTCATAAGATGTTGTTTTCTCCGTACGTTTTCTTTGTCCTATTCAACCACAGTCATGTCATATTAACTGGTTTGGATTCTTATTTGAATAATTGCTAAGACATTTTCTAACTGGCATGAGATTTTTAATTGAATGTTCAATTAATTCAATTACCCCTAGCTTCCCTAAATTCTAGACAATTACCCCTAGCATCCTTAAACTCTAGGCAAAGATTTTTTTAATCTAATATGTAAATGAAACAAGTTTATTTCACTCTATTTTGTCTTCAATTTTCTAAACCAAAAGAAACAACACATTGCACTTAACCTAAACATTTCCTAACCAAAAAAAAGGCTCTATTATTCTCTAATATCTACAAGACTTATAGATAGAAACTTACTTTGGAAATTCAGGAAATGTTTTAAAGACTTAGAAATTCTTCCATTGTAAAGGTATAATTTTAGTGAAAAGCTTAAGAAGTACTGCTATAATACACACACACACACACACACACACACACACACATCTTTTAAATGATATTCAGATTGGGCAAGAATGGATAGGTATAGCGGTGAGTCTTAGAAGTACATTTGATGGACTGTTATTTTCATGGACCAAGGCATGCATCTAGCTTCCTGGGATCTAGGATGATTTCTTCTATGTGCTTGGGACCATATGTAGAACCTTGTGTGAACCCAGCAAAATACAGTTGACCCTTGAACAAAGCGTAGGTTAAGGGCATCAACCCCCACACAGGAAAATTCTCATATAGCTTCTGACTCCCCAAAACAACTACTAATAGCCTACTATTGACCAGAACTCTCACTGATAATATAAAGTCAATTAACACATATTTTGCATGTTACATGTATTGCGTACTATATTCTTACAATAAAGTAAGCTAAAGAAAATGTTATTAAGCAAATCATAAGGAAAATATTTTATTATTCATTAAATGAAAGTGGATCATCATAAAAGTCTTCATCTTTATCATCTTCACATAGAGTAGGCTGAGGGGGCAGAAGAGGAAGGGTTGGTCTTACTGTCTCAGGGATGGCAGAGGCAGAAGAAAATCTACAAATCAGTGAACTGCACAGTTCAAACTATGTTGTTCAAGGATCAGCTGTAATTAAAACTGAAGCTAAAATACATAGTCCTTACTGTTTATTGGTAGACATTTCAGGTTATAGAAAAGGAAACTTCTGCTGTGATCATAAGAAAATGACTTTTCTTCTTAAAACATGTTTTATCACTTGTGAAACAGAAAGGCATACAAATTGCTACCAATGCTTGATGTTTTTGAAATTGATAAAAGGTATTGTGTAGTCTTCTGTATTTTCAAAACAAGTGGAAACACTATTTAGAAATTGCTCATTGGTCTGAGTTATCTCTTCCTTTTTTTTTTAACCAAATGTAATAAAAAACCTCATGGTGCGTAGATATGCAGCCCCCATGTGTAATGCGCAGTTTCTATTTCATTAATGGGAGCACTGCAGACCAACTAAGAGGAGGGAAGTCCCTCTAATATTGTTTCGAATCTTCCCCTTAAATGAGTCTATCTCTTGGTGTTGGATCCAGTTCCGATAACTACCACTTCGCATGCAAAGCCAATCCTTTGCATGATAAGGTACACTTATTTCTAACAACTGAATAAATTACCACAATCTCTAAATCAGAGAACACAGGCACCGTAATAGCAATAAAAATGATCTTCCTTATTTTAAATATCAATGAGAAGAAGGTAATAACCACATGGTTACACCTCACTCAAACATTTTTCAATGGTTAAATCACTAAAAATTAAATAACCAGAGAGGAAAATGAATGAGATGGTGGTCTATCTCGGTTCCACCAAATGGGATGGGAAAAGGGCTACATCTTTTGTATTTTTCTAATAAACTTTGAAGTATGTTGTAAGAAATCAATAAATACTGACAATGACAGCAAACAGTTTCATCGTAAGTTAGTGGGCTTCCTTTGTGCACTATAATGTATGAAGCATTGTCTAGTATTTTCACCTTCACCCATATAATGAAATTTATAAATTTGATCTGAATTGGGATATAAATGTTAGTTCTCCACTACAGGTCTATCATCTTCCACAGCTGTTTCTGCAAGTTCTTCCTACTCAGCCAGGATAACCAATTCACTGCATCCTCTAATTCCTCTCCTTAGGATTAATATCTAGGTCAGTCTACTTTCTGTCTCCATCCACATACAGCTGTCTCTGTAACAGTGACTTTTCCTAATAAAGCATAACTGCTTTTATGTAAGTGCAAATAATATTGGGTCTAGGTCCTTTTAGGACACATGGGACAATTGTTTATAAGTCCTCAAAGTTCCATAATACCAAAAACAAACAAACAAACAGATAATTACTTAATGTCTACTTCAAACACATTGTGTTAGCATGTGAAGACTATATAGTTCCTACTCTCAAGGAGCCTATAATTTAAAATAATAAACAAGAACAAATAACAGTATGGAATAAAGAAGCACCATAATATAATACATGATTACATTCCAATGCTATAGAGTTCAGAGGAAGGAGAAAGTAATTTGGGCAGGAGTGGTTGGAGCAGGCTGTATTCAGTCAACATAACAAGGAACAACTTGAATAATAGACAAATAAGGAAGAAAGGAGGGAGGGACTCAGAAATCACAGAACTCAACTTTTTCCTGTTACAGAGCAGTGACATGACTTTCTCAAGTTGACAGAGAAGTGATGGAAATGCCAAGAGAATTTAAGTTCCAACTACCAAGATAGTATTTTCCTCCTACATATGAGACTACATTTTCTCCAGTTTCCCAAAACATACCTCATTCAAGAAAAGGGACAGTGGATCCTAAGATCGATAAAATACAATCTTTGATAGGGGTTGGCAAACTTTTTCTGTGAAGGGCCAGTCAGATAATAAATATTTTAGGCTTTGTGGGACATGTAGTCTCTTACGGCTACTCAATTCTGCCTTTTTAGTGTGAAAGCAGCCATATATAATATGTGCGCAAATAAGCATAACTGAATCCCAATAAAATCTTTATTTACAAAAAAAGAAGGCAAACTGGATTTGATCCATGAACCACAGTTGTCCAGCCCCTGTTCTATGAGTATATTTTATAAAAAATAAGACATAAATTCAAATTAAATTAAGTCCAATCCCAATTATACTGTTAAAAAATATTGCATTTGAACCCATTTCTGGCAGAATATGTTCTCTTAACCATTCTTGTTTTTCTTAGAAACTAAGGCAATATCTTACCTGACTTCTCAAGATTTTTTTGTTCAAAATAACTTTTGGAATTAAATAGCTAAGTTAATTACCCTTCCACTAGAAAAGAGTGAGATTATTTTGCTCACAGCCCAGATTATTCAATAGGTATTGCTGGGTAAGCATTAAATTGTTACTCTAGGAATTAAGCTGATAAAAATCAAGATTTTCAGAAGAGTTAAATTCTGAACTTAATTTGTATACTTTATTATAATATTTGTATTATTTGTTGTCTTTCATAACCTCCAATTCAGATTAATCTTCCCTGTTGTTTTGGTTTGGCATTTTCCTGAAACTATCAATACACATTTCCACGGAAGTCAGAAACCCACTCAGAGAAGTTTTTGTTTCCTTAAGGGAATGTACTGTTCTGCCTTCAACCGTCAGGAAAGTTGCTAAAAGCATCATATATTAATGACACTTTGCTGAATTTTAAAAATAGGTTTATATTATATAAAACTTAGAGTGTCACAAGGAAAAGAATAGTAATTCAATATCTACATGCAGATCTTAACTCTGTAACTTCTACTTCCCAACCTCTCTGATAAGTCAAAAATCTTTCTGCTTGATGGATACGACCAGTCCTAGAGAGAGATGCTTACAGAGTCCACACAATTCAAGTATTCCTGCTACATGGTTAGGAATTCTTACTCTGAAATTTAAAGCAAGAAAGAGTATTTGAAACTAATTCAGCTGAAGCAAATCTTTGGCGAAACTTATTATACAGTTAAAAATCTGTAATCACAGAGACATCTTCTATCATAAAAAGTAAAATTTATACAAATATAAGTTTTATAATATTACCTTTTCTTTTGAAAGAGTTACAAATATTCTGATAGACTAGGAGAGCCTAGATGTATGAATTATGCCCGGTTAGTACTGACCCATCCATCATCATATTGCTGGGCTCCTTGTTTTCCTTCCTCATTAGTTCCAAAGTTTGAACTGGTCGGAAGCACTTTAAACAGGGGCTTAGCAAGAGAACTGTCCAAGTGGCGAAGGGTGCAGTGTTCCAAGGACAAAACCTGCAGGAGTAAATTCCAAGTAGCCAGAAGGTAATTTCTTTCAAAGTGTTTAGATAGTTCTGAGAGTCACAGCTAGAGAAACCAAGGAAACTAGAAGATTCAGGAGTTGGAGACGAAAAACCTGAAAGGAAACAAAGGAAAGGCACACGTCTCCAACTGCTTCTAAGTGGGTCTGGGGTGGCAGGTAGCCTGGTTTAGAGAGTACACAAAACAGGTGGGGCATGTTCTATACCCTAAACAGAAAACCTCTTTCTTCTTCTTTAAAAGAAAATCAAATAATTTTCTAAGACCCTCTGTCATTCATGCCTTTTGGGAAATTAAATGAGGATGCATTTTTTTTTATGTGCTTTTTGGTATTGAATGTAGTCAGGTTGCAAAAATCTCACTAAACTGAATTTTTTTAAAAACTCAAATTAAAATGAAAAAGAATTTTGATACTAGACATAATATCCAAAATGTTCTGAAAAAATTATAAATTGGGATACAAAAATTGTCATATGTACTAAAATAATATCAGTTATAATATAGATCCAATATACGAATATAGTACAGAATGTGTGTGGAGGGTTTTTTTGTAGGGGTTGGGGTTCTGGCCAAGGCAAAGCTGGGTGCCACTATCAGTGCTCTGCTCCATAGTAAAAAAAAAAAATTCTATACTTCTCACTAGGGCTGTGAAACAGAGCGTGCACTCATCTGGAAAATCCTCAGGCTGAGATAGAGGATTCCCTATTGCTATTCAAACCCTTATGATAATCTAATCTAGATATTTTTCTTAATGAATGAAAATGGCTTCAAATGACTATAAACCTATGTTAAATTAGCATCCTGTTAACTTAATACAAATAGCATCTTTAGCCAACTGAAATTAAATGATCCCTAAGAAAGATTATTTTGAGACTTACCAGTCTTTACCTAACTAAAAAGAATTTTTACTTCAAGTGATATATAAATATCATTTAACTTATTAGTTGATGATCAGACATCAAACAAGCTGACCTACCTAGAACGCTACCTCAAATATAGAAATTATTTTTTTTAAATCCCTGAATGGCAAATCATCATTAAAAAAAAGAAGAAGAAGAAGAAGAAGAAGAAGAAGAAGAAAGTCCTTACAATCTTGCTGTGCTCAGGTAACCTGAGGCACCCCACACAGCTGGGTGTAAAATAAAGCCAGAGGGTAAAACCTCAGGACAGCAGAGAGACACTGCTGGGGCCACCAGAAAGAAAGGACAAAAAAACATGCAAAGCAGATAAAACTGTAAAAGCAAAGTGCTTTGAAACTATTTGTGTAGAAATAAATTGTCCTTTAAGTCAAAAGTATTTATAAAATTGTAAATACTAGCATAAGAAGACGTATTTTAGGAACTAAGCCATTGGTTTTCAAATTGCATGTGCAGGACAATCACGGGGAGGGCTGTTAAAACAGAGTGTCAGACCCTACTCGAAGTTTCTGAGTCAGTAGTTTGGGGTGAGGTCCAAGAATTTGCATTTCTAGCAATGTGATTCTGGTGCTGCTTTTCCAGAAACTACTCTTTGAGAACCACTGATTAAAATATAAGATTTCGTTTTTTAATAAAAAAAAAATAGAAAAACTGGGAGGTGAACAAAGGGACTCATTCAAAATGAGACAACCTAAGTCAGTGTTAGATTCCTAAATGGACATATTTATACAGAATCTCATCCTACAGTGGCCGGTGGTAAGTTGTTATTCTCACCATTATTTCAAATCCCTTTTTTTACATATGTAACTAAATTCCTCTGGAACCTGTTTTTCCAACCATGTAGAGACTTCCTGAAGTCCAAAATCTGCCCGTGACTTTACAATACATTGGCATTATTATCCAACTCAATATGAGCTGCGGTAGCAACCTGTAAGTATGCACCTTGCTTTATGAACTGGTTGATAATATATGATTTCTTCAAAAACTATTTAAAGTCAGGCTTTTTGTTTGTTTGTGGAGTTGGGTGTTTTGTTTTGGTTACGGTTGGTGTTTTTTTTTTTTTTTTTTTTTTTGGTCTATGTTTAGGTTAGCACATTGAAGCACAATGAAAATGTACAAAGGGACTTATATTTAAAGGAATCCTACAGAAAATCCTTTTCTAATGTGAATGACTACTGCACACAAATTTCTCTCTCGGATAAGCTGGATTTTCATGCACCATTTTGGTAAAAAAACAAACTTGTCAACATATTGCTCCAATGATTTCAGATTGGAAAATTGCTTTCACCTTTTTATTTCTCTCTTGAGATAATTCTCCTACTTCAAGTTAGCCTCCTAAGTAAAATTTTCACATGTGTTACTTTTAATTTCTTTTCATCCTTGAGAAAATGAAAGTATCAAGAGATTCTTGTGTGTTAGAATGAAGGGCTTGTTTGAAACTCCAATGCTCCAAGCAATGCCCTAAGTAGGTCAAATTTCCAAGCTGCAATTTCAGCAGACAAATTTGCCTAATCCCCCAAGACAATAAAAGAAGATATTTAATGCAAAAGTGTTTCAGCTGTCCAAGCTTGTCCTTCAAGGTCTTTGTGGTCTGGTCCAACTCAATCCAACAGCCCCATGACAAGCACACATGAGGTTGAGCAGGGATGCTCATACCAAAATTCCAAACTATTCACATATTTCTCCATTCTGAATGTTTTCTATCTCCCCATCTATGTTCTATTCATCTTCAAGTCTAACTCTACAAGATCTTCCCCCAAACATTCCACCTCTCAACACTCTCTTTATTTTCTACATTCTCCCTAAATTGACTTTCTGTAAGGCTCATTATGGCACAAGATCACACACTGTCTTGTGAAGGAATTTAACTATTTCACATGTCTGCTTTTGCCCTTAACTATAGAATCAGTTCTTAGATATTAAGAAATATCCATCCCGGGTCCCTACAGGAAAGGTATTAATTTAGTGCCTACTGTACGTCCAGCCACATATATTATAGTCATCATACTCCAGTTCAGTCAACCCTCAAAGGAGCTCCCTGAAGAGGTTCACCTCAGAAACTTCTGTTTCCTGGCAGTTGCTTTACCTCAAGAAGCAAGACATGTGTGGGCCATTTCTTTGCCACTGCAGAAGATGAACAAAGTGTTGTAGTAACATAGAGTAGCTCTGTTCTCAGGATTGCCTGGCCTTTTCTATTACACTACCACCGAAAATATTCTGTGCTCCAAATAACTGAAAGTGTCTATGGTGATGCAACAATGGGTTCCAATGATATAAAATGGGCATCATATCTCTTCATATGCAGTGTTATATTTAATTTGATAAAAATCCCAACAGAGAGAAGCAATCCCCAAACTCAGCATTACCCAATGTGATGGTTAAGAGTCTGGGCTTTGGGATCAGAGATCTAGACTGGAAGAGCTACTCCCCTTTCATTGATGGTTTGATTTAGGACTAGTCACAATCCATCCTTGGACACCAACTGAAAATGGGAATATAAGGACCACATAAGGCTGCTTTAAAGAAGCAATGTAGGTGATGCCTGCAAAGCACTTAGCAATATCTGGTACAAAACAGCCATTTAGTAAGTGGTGGTTATAATTGTTATTGATGAGATTTTAGCCAAAAAAAAAAAACAAAAACAAATTAAAAAAAAAACCCAAAACTATAGCTCACAAATATAGACTATTGAGACACAAAGAAAACATACAAGAAAAGTAGCTAAATCCAGGGAGTGGCCTGAACAAATCTGGCTGTTAATCACAAGTTGCTGAGTTGTCCAGTTTTAGGGACAACCAGAAATCCTTTTGTTGGTGTTTGAAAGACAAAATAGCCCTATGAGAGAGATGGAGTGGGTTGCTGAGTAAATACAGCATCCACGAATGGCTTAAAGTATATCTCTCCTACAGTACTCACAGCGACAGCTTTCATTTTCTTCTAGTTTTCCTTTTAATTCTTTTGCTCGCCCGATTTGCTCTTTCTCCCTCTATCACTAGCCCTAATCAATGCAGCAGGTCAGGTTGAAAGAATGGACAGCCTCCGCGCCACATACATTTAAGCCACTTTAATGCAAATATTGATCGTGGGAGCATAGACACAGGCTGGGTTGCATTTTTTTTAATGGACATGCTTTTTCTCTGGGGCTGCACTACCCATGATAAAATAGATCACCACAGATCAGCATTCCACCATCTTTCTATGCACAGGAATGCACAAGCAAATGCAAAAGGTGCACCAGATTCAACATCAAGCTCGTGAGCCTCCAAAGCAGGGACTTCAGTAGCCTACGGGCCCATATTTGTTTAACCTCTTACACTTCCCTCCTCATACTTCCTAGATGAACTATTTTTATACAAACAGAGATAGACTATCAGAACGGGTGTGGTACCTTATGTCACAAGAATAGCTGTGCAACAATGTCCACTATGCTAAGACACTTAATTCCTGTATACGCAAGACTATCAAAGCATTGTATCAGAAAGCCACTGTCCGAGACATATTTAGCAACAGAGTCTAAGTCTGAGTTGAAATCCAAAAGAAGAGATCAAGGGCAGGAAGGAATTCTAAGGGCCACTTTGAAATTCGATACTAAAAAGATCTGATATTCTATCTGTAGGCATTTTTAGGCTGGACTGGAGGAGGAAAAGAAAGTAAAAGAAAACCTGTTTGTATAAAGAAAGCTTGCTTGGCCCACTGCCAAGAAAGGAGGCATCACAAACTGGGTAAAGTTTGAAAGCAACACAAACCAACTTAAAACCAAAGAAAGGAGGGGAAAAACAACTGGACTCAAAAGCCCCTAGCCAACACTAGTTGCGTCAAAGCAATACTACCGCTTTCAGAGGTTTTTTTTATTTTTCTTTTTCTTCATAGGTCTGTGGTTATCATTGTTGTTGCCTATTATAACTCTAAAGCAAAATAAAAAGTAGCAACATTCCACTACATTTACCAAGATGGCTGTGGAGATGGAGATAAGGCCATCCAGAACCTTCCTCACCATACGAAGAAGCTTTTTCACTGCTTCTCCAGAGATCAGCCAGCCGCCACATATTTATGCAAAGGGGCAAATGTCATCATAAAGAGAGACAAGCAAGATGTGTACACCAGGTGGACAGAATGTTCACCGTGCGCTTATCAGCCCAAAAACTAGAGATAACTGGAGGTGAAGGGAAAACGGAGTGGTGTGCAAAGTGGGAGGGAAGCCAGGCGGCATGAAGCCTTTGACCTTGGAAGAGCCCAGTACTAGTGAGGTGGAGGGAGGAGGAGGGAGAACGGAATGAGGAATTCCTCGCTGTAATATATTCGGGTAAAAATGGGGCTGTCATCTTGAGCTGCAAGTTAGAAAGTTATTACTTTTAATATGCCACTACCTTAGGCCTATACTGTTATGTAAAAGAAAAATAACCTTGTGTGACAGTTTAACATTGATCGATGTGCCTGCCAAATGCAAAGAGATAAATAAGCAGGTGATGAATAAACAGCACTTCAAGTAAAGACATTACGCTGCATGCATAAAACGGCGCCAGGCACCTAGGAGCTGTGGGTGGCCGAAGGTTGGCCATTTCATGCCCACTCAGTAAAGCAGACTTAATCGCTTCCAATATTTTCTGTTAAAAAGCACGCTTAATGAGCCAATTTCACAAGCCCAGAGAAACTGATTATTATCTCTGAGTTCCAACAGAGTTGGTTGTTTTCCAAGAGCCAGTGTTTTTTTTTTTTTTTTTCCCTTGACGGGATAAAAAACCTTTTTTAAAAAGAGGGAGAGAGAGGCATAAGAGAGAGAGCAAGAGAAAAAGGGAGAGAGGAAGAGAGGGAGGACCGGGCCCGCCAGAGGGCACAGACAGCCGGCTCACAGGGGGCAGGCGGCCACTAGATGGCAGTGTTACCCCGCAGTCAGCAGCCCGGGCCAGGCCCGGACTGGACAGGAGGATTCGGAGAAAGATGGCACAGTAAATAAAGCTTAAAGCAGCTGCCTGAAGAGTTCATCCCCTACTCTCCGCCCTCCACAGGCCCTTTGTCCACAATTTTTCCATCCTCCAGCCGGTACAAGGCGAGGAGACAAAAGGGTCAGTCCCCGAACGACTTCCCTCCCTCTACCAGCCCAGGACTCTGATTTTTCTTCTATGCAGCCTTGTTTCACGAAGTCCAGGGGTCCTTTCTCCCGGCTTAGACCGACTTCTTTGCGTTTGTTTGTTTATTCTTTTTTTTAAACCCTGAGGGGCTTGCAATCTCTGTATCCCTCGCAGGGCTAAGCATGTGGCTGCTGAAGGAGCTGACAATCCCAAGGGGATGTAGCAATCTAGTTTTTCACCATTTACTTTAGGGCAGGTTCCGTTTTTCTTGCACACTTTTTTTTTTTTTTTGCATTTTCAGTAAAAAGTGTGGACAAAAGGAATTTACCCCCAAAGAAAAAAATTAGGAGTAGGGAAGAACACCCCTTAAGAAGCCAGCTGTCCTTCAGAGAGTGTCATTATGTGTCTTCCTCCAGCTACACAGCAACATGGTGAAAGCCACAGAAACACAGGGTTATTGTCACCAACTGCAGTTATTCAATTGCCACGAGGAGAGAAGACCCAGCAACTAGACCTCAGCATATAATTAACTCAGATTTTTTTTTTTAAATTGAAATGAACTGTTGTTAGGTTCTAAATTGAGATGCAAGTTAATTATTTATGAATATTCATAGAAAATTTGAACAATTTCCAAACTTGGCCTTTAGTTTCTCATCAGTTAACCAAATAATTGATGTGTATTCTTTTTGTAAGATAAATTTTTCTAGATGTGCAACGGAATGATCAAATTCATCAAGATTTTTAAGATTCATTTTGAATCAAAAGGGAATGGACTTTGTAAATTAGAGCAAAAATAATTTTCATCTCTTATCTCTTACTTTTAGTCACCTATAAGGGAAGCATGCAATGACACTCAGCAAAGGCTGGTCATTTATGGGAGAGGAAATTGAGATATTTGAGGAATGTTCAGAAGAAGCAGATAAAATTCAACTTTCTCTATTTGTGGGGGTAGCGTGAGGAGGGGCAAGGGAGTGGAAGACGGGCATAGAAATGGAATCACGAAGGCTAAGAAGGTGCCCAGTGCCTAAGAACTTATCACAGGCAATCGTGGTGATGGGGTTCAGGACATGCTACCCCCAAATATGGCAGCCGGGCATTTGAAAACACAGCGGAAGCAGCAAGGTCACTCTCACCGCCCCCGCACCCTTCTCCCTTAGAGTAGGTCATAAAACCTGCAAAGGTCACTCATTGACCTCCTGTCCTTCTCCCTTGAAGCAGGTCATAAGACCATCATTTCAAAAGCACCTTCTTTACACCTGGAAGAAAGGCACATTTTTATCTCTGAGGACATGCACACAGAGAAGAATCTGAGCAAACAGACCTTGTAAATTCCTCCTGGTTTACTATCATTAGGTCATACTCCCTTTCTCCAATCACACTTCTTCACTCTTCATCAAACCTAAGCATAAATATATCCAAGTTTGCCTGTTTCCATGGTTATTCATTTCTTTATGAAAGTTCCCAAGTCACATAAAACTTAAACAAATTTGCATGATTGTCTCTTGTTAATCAGTCTTTTGTTACAAAGGCCTCAGCCATGAAGAGACATTTTTCCCCTACTGTCATTCAATTACTCAGAACAGAAAGCCCCTAGATGTCCCCAAGTTTCACTCCAACATTCTAGCTCCCACTTTTCGTCCCTCACCAAGTGGCCCAGTCCAGCTCCGCGTTTAAACCTCTTCCATCCCACCGCCGCAGAGCCAGCTATCCAGCCTGAAAAGCTCGTCTCTGCTGAAGTAGTAACCAATAGCCACACTGGATTCTCAATTGACTGTAGCACTTTGTCCCTAAAGCACGACCAGTGTTCCTTAGGGCTTCTCAAAAGAAACATAAAAATTGAGGAAACAACTGGATACTTCAGTTAGGTCTGCCATTAAAAACAAAATGCAGCAAAACAAAATACAAAGATTAAAAGGAATGTGTGATAATTCACATCAGAAATCTGTCATTTCAGTGTTGTAATTAACTGACAAAAATTCCATCCCATTACATGCCAGGTACTGTGCCGGGCCCTGCTACAGAGAGCAAAGTTTCAAGTGTTGCCCAAGAGGAGCTCACTGGCTAGTGGTTCCAACCCAGCGACAGAATAGAGAAGCACGTGGTGCCCAGAACCTGGCCCCTCACCCAGACCCTGGAGGTCCTGAAGGCTATTTCAATAGGGAGTGGATTGGGGGAGGGTAACTTAGTTTCCTAGGTCTGTCTTAAAACATTGTCACACATTGGTTAGCTTAAAACAACAGAAATATATTCTTTCTTGGTTCTGGAGGCTAGAAGTCTGTAATCAAAGTGTTGGCAGGGTTGGTTCTTTCTCTAGGCTCTGAGGGAGAATGCATCCCCTGCCCCTCTCCTAGCTTCAGATGGTTGCTGGCAATCATTGGCATTCTTTGACTTGTAGACGCATCACTCCAGTCTCTGCATCTGTCTTCACACGGCTTTCTCCCCCGTGTGTCTGGGTCTCTCTGTGTCCTTTCCTTTTCTTCTAAGGTACCCATGATACTGGATTTAGGGCCCATCCTAATACAGCATGATTTCATCCTAACTAACTACATCTGCAAAGTGTCTGTCAACAGATGAATGGGTAAAGAAATTGTGACATATACTCCCACCCAATGGAATATTACACAGCCTTAAAAAGGAGATGCTGCCATTTGCAACAACGTGGATGAACCTGGAGGACGTTATGCTAAGTGAGATAATCGAGATGCAGAAAGACAAATACTATATGATCTCATCTACATGTGGAATTTTTTTAAAAAACGTCAAATACATAGAAACAGAGAGTAGATTAAAACAGATGATTACCAGGGGCAGAAAGGGAGAGGAAATGGGGACAAGTTGCAGTTACGTAGGATGAATAAGTCTAGAGATCCAATGTGTAGCATGAGCACTATGGTTAATGTTGTGCTGTGTACTGATATACTTGCTAAGAGTAGATTTTAGGTGTTCTTATCACACAGACACATAAAAGTAACTATGCGAAGTGATAGATACATTAATTTGCTTGACTACAGTAATCATTCCACTATGTAAATCAAAATATTATGTTGTGTGCTCACTTCGGCAGCACATATACTGAAATTGGAAGCACAGAGAAGATTAGCGTGGCCACTGAAATTAAAAAAGATATATATTATGTTGTACACCTTAAACATATACAAGTTTAAAACAAACTTACTTCCTAATGAGGCAACATTCTGTGGTTCCTGATGAACATGAATTTTTGAAACACACAATTTCATCTCCGTTTAGAGGGCATTTCAAGCAAGGATGTGGACGACACAGAATATCCTAAGAATTTCAGGTAGTTCCTTGCAGTTACAGGGTAAGATGCAAGGGAAATGTGGAGAAAGACTTGAAAAGAGAAGCTGAAATAGATCAAAAAGGATCTCACATGAGATATTAAAGACTTTGGATTTTGCAGTGAAAATAAATGAGTTAAGCAGGCAAATATTGAAAACACCACCGCCACTCTGGTAGCAGAATAGATATTTGAAAAGAAGTAAAGCGAGAAGCAAGGATACCAGTTAGAGTGTTGTTGCAGTAATGCAGGCAAGATAAGACTCTATAAAATCTCAGTTCTTATGAGAATGAAAGGAAGAAATACATTTCAATTTCTTAAAAAAAAATTATAATTGACAGAATTTTAAGTGGGTAGGATTAACAAAATATTTTTGACTAGTGAATATGTCAAAAACTGACAAGAGTTCCAAATTTGACCTAGAATTCTGGCCTGAGCAATGAGGTTGGTCTTTGTGTCATTAAGCAAATCAGACATAGATTTTTTTTTTAAAAAAACAGACTTAAACACATCAGAAATTGATTCACTTGTATGTATGTGTGTGTGTGTGTGTGTGTGTGTGTGTGTGTGTATAATTGGTCTATAATTGTGTGTGTGACAGAAGCTAGGACAGAAATACAGTTTTGGAGGGAGAGCCCTCAGGTAAGCGGAGCCTCCCTCAGAGGTCGGAGGGAATGTAGAGGACAGGAGAGGATCGGAAGGAAAAAGGAAAAAGGAACAGCACTCAGTGCCAACCACTGAGGAGAAGTCACAGCAGGCCTGAGCAATTCAAGGTGGAGCGCATAGAATGGAGGATCTTCAGACCGTGAGGGAGGTCTGTCTCTCCTGACACATGGCTGTAAAAGGCAAAGCAGAGACAGGGCAGGTGGTGTGGGGACTATTGGGACAATAGAGAAGGACGCTATTAAAGAAGGGGGTGATGTTTCAGTTCATGCAAAATAGAAGTATTTTTATGTACGGATATAAAAAGCCTACATGGAGGAAGAGGACGAAGAGGTAGGATAAAGAAGGAATAATCGAAAGTGTAAGAGAAGGGGGGTCTGGAACAAGAGCTGGGCCCTTCTCCCTCCAAAGCAAGCCAGACCCAGGCTCTCTCTCAGAGTTGCTGAGAGGATAACGTGAGATGATGATGGGCAGCCACTATGGCAATCAATTAAGGATGATGCGAATGCAAAGTCACTGTATTAAAATAATGGTGCTTTCAGTGATGGGGTATTAGATGCGTGTTTTTCTTTTTATTAAGTTGGCATAGTCTGCAGAAACTAGCATGGCAACTACACTCTTTCCTGTTCAGGCCGATTGCAGCCATTCTGAGGCTCAGCATATCCAAAACGGATCCCAGGCAGAAAGATTTTCATTTGTACCTTTGTCATGCTTCAACATTCTTCATTTCTCCAGCACAGAAATCATGGCATATGATGCCAAAATTGTATTTTCCAAACCCCATCACAGATTTATGTTCTCTAGATTTTTATCAGAAATATTAAGCTTTCACAAACCCATCAAGAGGTACGATGAGTAGACAGTCCTCTCTGTGGCATATTAGTGGATTCCTACTCAGTCTTATTATTGAAAACACCAATAAATAATTAATAAGTAAGGTGAAGCCTTCACTCTTTTCTAAAATCTCTAAACAGTGAAGCCACAGACAGCAACTTGACCCACTAAAGAGATTATGAAGAGGAAGAGAAAGAGCAGTATATCCACTCTAGATAGAACACTTCATTAAAAACAATCCTTAATAAATATTAAAACAAAAGTACATTTACCAGAAACCCACTCACCTTTTACTTACTGATATGTTCAATGACCAGTGTGTATGCAGTACTTACAGTTACTCACGTTCTTTCTTAAGTGGTTAGAAAGATGATCACAGAACAAGGTCCTCAACAGCAATAAATGGAACATCGCACGCACTGAATACATGCCAGAAAGGAGTGTGACGTTAAATCAAACAAGATCAAAATTCTTTTTAATTCAGAGAATAAAAATTGAAGCACTAGGCTAAGCATCAGCTCTTTTTCCCTGTGTATAAAATCTACCTGCTGATAATTAATGAACACAAGGAGAGTTTATATCAAAATACCAAAGGAAAGCTAATACAATGCATGTAATTCTTATCAATGCTAGAACAGTTGAAAATCCTATTTCATTGCAGTTCAAAACATTTTTAAACATATTCAAACTAGTTTAAATAGAGTCCCTTCTTTTGATGTAAATTCAGAAAGAAGTTATTTCTTAGATCTAGGATTTAAACTAGGATGGAAACCAAAACACCAAGGTAACAGGATTTCCAAAAATGCCAATATAGTACAGGACAGACAGCTGCAGCTCTAATTATCCATTATTATGATACATTCTATATATGAGTATAGAAAAATTCACTCTCTTCTATATTCAGAAAACTAATAACAGATATAATTAGAAAGAGAAAAGGAAAGTAACTTAAGGGTGGCCACAGAACACGTAATTTCCCAAACTGCAAAAACATACAATAGATTTACCACTTGAATTTTTCAAATGGAGACTTCTACTTGAAATTTTGAATTACGAGAAATTTCTCTGTAATATTAAGAATAATTACTCATGAGTTTTTAATCCATAAAATGAGCAGATGTTGTTTTTACCACTTTCATAGAATTTTCAGAATAAAGATAATTGGTCAAGAGATTACACTTATATTGGGATAAAGATTATATTTAAAGAGAAACCTATGTTAAGGATCATGATAATCAAAATAGTATCTTGCTCAATATATTTTGGAAACAAAACTAACAGGACTACAGGTATGCTATCACACTCTGCTATGTGAATACTGTAAATTTTTGTTTCTGAAGCATATTGGTATAAACTGCCAAGATTTCCAGTTCGAAACAGTCCAGATTACAACACATTTTTATAAGATTAAATATATATGTATAACATGTGTACGTATGCATGTGTGTGTCCCCCACAAGAAGTAGGGAGGGAAGGCTATGGCTTATTTTTTTTTCCTCCAAATAGCTTACTTTCTGCCTATGTTCTTATTTCTTGTTCTTTTTCAATTCACAGATGAATAAGCACTAGGTTCATTAAAAGTGCGGAAGGGCCCAGTGCACCAATAACTAATCTGAGCTGAACTTAACATTATATCTATATCCATGCAAAATGTTTAAAAGCCAATCTTCCTTGAAAAGATTAAAAGATTTATTCTGAGACTATTTACCAAGTTCATAGCTCAACACATAATAGGTGCTCAACAAAAAGCTTATGGAACAAGGAAATAAATGTTCCAACAGGAAAAAGTCACCTCCCCAATTAAAATGCTCACCTGTTAAGGTTGAATCCTTTGTTTCTGGACCCTCCCTCTGACAGCTGATTAACCCTGCTTAAGAGTTAGTGGATTCCACTGTATACTTTACTACATGTTCCTTAATAAATATTCCTTGAAGTAAAAACAAAAAACAACTAGTTGGCATTAGTGACCTAAAGGGTATCACAGGGTCAGTGGCATTCAGTTGGGATAAGAATACAGAGCTAGATCGGTGGCCACTCCAGATGCCATCTCATGGGCTCTGCCTTGCTAAAAGATGCACCTACCAGGGAGATTAAAGAGGAAAGGGTTGTTATCACATTATTTATCAGGCAACACAGCAGAGTTAGATATTTCTTACCACTTCATTTTTTTCCTAAATAAAATAATTAAGTTTCAAATTTTATTTTAATAACTTTTATGAGAATATTTTGAAACTGGATGACAAACATCAAAAGAATAGATTATATGATTTTTAACTTTCATAACGTGATAGTGCCAAAATGTACAGCAATATATTTTGATCCTGAGGAAATAAACACCCTAGCAAAAGGGTCAGATTTCTGCATAGTGCCAGGGGATCTAATGCAAGCCAGAGTGCCTTTGGCTTGATCCTCAGCGTTAGCAGTTACATGCTGCTGAACTTTGTCTCCATTTCCTCACCTATCAAGCAGACACGTAAGTAAACCTCAAAGGTTTTATTGAGAATTGCAAGGGTAATATATATAGCTTAATCCTAATAGTTGATAAATGTTAGACTCCTTCTCTTTGATCCTCTTTCATTAAAAATAAAAAATACTATACACTTCACTGCTTTCTTAAACAAGATACAAATAACCAAATTAATTTTCCTTGGCTTCTTCCAACAAAGTTACAGTAATATATTATTTTATAACGTATAACCATCAAATAATATGTGCTTTGCTCACCAGCTAAAAACTTACTCCTATAGAATACACAAAATTTTCGTTTTCATCATTTATGAAGTTTTCTAAACTATATTTGTTCATTCCCTCATTTTAATGATATTAAAAATCTGATAGCAAAATGTATGCACGTTGTAGAAATTTGAAAAATACCAAAAAAAGCACAAAGAAGAAAATTAAAACCATCGATAATCCTCTGAGAAATAATTACTGCTAATTTAAGGGTCTTTATTTCCATTCTATGCTTTGTAACCTTTTTATATTTGTTAATATTTTATGAACATTTTGAATACCTGAATATTTTGAAACATTGTACATAATACATAATATAAATATTTTAATGGCTACATATTATTTTATCTCATGGATATACCATAAATTTAATCCAAGCCATATTGTTAAACATTTGGGGTTGCTGTTTCATTTTGTTTTTTTCAGAATATTACGTACATACAAACGTTTTGGTTACATAAATTGCTTTTGTACCATTTGAGTCAAAGTGATAAGCGTGCCCATCACGAAGACAGTGTGCATTGTAACCGTTAAGTGTGGATTTACCTGCCCCTCCTCCCCCCTGCTTGGTTTCCACTGAGTTTTACTACCATATGTGCACATGAGTGTTGATCAGTTCGGTGGGCCCATCCCCCAGATAGTGTGCATTGTACCCATTGGGTGTGGATTTACCCATTGCTGTTATTTTTAAAGCAAGACTGACATAATAAAATACCATGTACCCGTGACCCGGCAGCAACAATTATCAAGGCGACTTGGCCTTGTTTCATCTGTACCCTTAGCCATTCCCCATACCACTCTCAGATTATTTTGAAGCAAATCCACTCATTATTTCATCTGTACATATTTCACTGTGTATCTTTAAAAGGACTTTTTTTAACATGATGGCAATACTATTATCACATCTCCAAGTATTTTCATTCTTTCATAGCATCAAATATTCAAGCAGTGTTAAAAATCCTTCATCGCCTCCTTCCTTTCTTCCCTGCTCCCCCCTTCTCCAGAATGTTAAAATAAACATCCAAATAAAACTCATATATTGCAAGTAGTTAGTAAGTTTCTCTCCATCTTTATTTTACCCCTTGCGATTATTTTGTTGGGAAAACAAACTAAAAATAGAAAATCGGTCAATGAATCTATAGTATTTCCCATGTTCTGGATTTTGCTATTGCATCTATCCACTGTATTTCCTAGAAAGAGACTCTTAGATCTAGAACTCTGGTCAGATTTAGGTTCCGTATTTTGGCAACATTATTTCATAGGTAGTATAGTATCTGCCCTCAAGTGGCACATAATATTGGATTGTCTGTTTTTTCTGATGTTAGCAGTCATTGATGATCAATGCCTAGATCCATTAATGTATCTGCGATATACAATGTTGATATAACAGTTTTGCTACTATAAATAAATTACAATAGCTAAAATCTTACAGCTAAGTATTTGAGCACATCTACGTGTTTATATTTATTTGTAGGAAAAACTACAAATTTAATGTCTGAATCAAAGTAAATTAACATTTGGAAATTTACATTACATGTCACCCAACTGCCCTCTAGGAAAATTTTATTAACTTGCATCTCAATGTTGAGCATTATTATTGTTTTAAAATTTTTTTTAATTTGTTAGCCGAGAATAAGAAATTCATCGTGGTATACTTTGCAGTACTTTGTTTCCCAATAGGATTAAGCATACTTCCCTTAAATTTAAATTTTTATTTATTCTTTTGTGAATTGTCACCTTTGTTCTTAGATCATTTTTCTGTTGGATGTCTTTTTTTTTTTTTCCTGGTTTCTTTAAAACATTTAATTAAATCTTCGGGAAACTTGACCTCTAATGAGTGAGCTCTACTATAATATACAAAGACACTATATACCTGTAACATCCTCTATGCCATCTTTGCCCAGCCTAACATTTTATCCAAGGTTATGCTTAAAAATGGCAAAACGGATATCTGCAAAACATGCTGAACATGATTGTCATACTGTTTTAGGAATAGTTTAATTCACTACAATGTGGAACTCAAGTAACAAGCCTGTTTTACCATTATGCTCCGCAAATAATCTTCATTCTAAGTTTGTTTTCCTCTTATAATGTAGACATTAAGCCCATTAATTTTCCAATGCCATTATGCTTAAGAAACACAGAACATTATACTAAATACTGTGGCCATAAAAAAATCTTCATACTCCCATATAAAAATTATAGTTCATTTATCTCCTGTTTTTGCAAATATTCTTTTCTCCACAAAGAAAAAGAAGCAATCAGTATTTTTATTGTGATGCACTTAAAAGGTAATAAGGAAGCTATCACAGTTGAATCACTATAGATATAGAGGTTGACTATTATCATTTAAGAATCCTGTACCTAAACATGCCATGTGTCTTAAAATAGGCTGTAATGCTAGAATAAATACAGTAGCAGTCATGCACATTCAGTCCAATTTTCTGAATACATTTCTCTAAAAAGGGTAGCTACAAATAATTAAAGTCTAGGACTGACACATTAGACCTTATATCTTAAGTCCAAATATAAAATTTTTAAAAATAATAATAATAAAAGAGGTAGAATGTTAAACCTATATAGGTAGGGAAAACAGGCCAGGCATAGTGGCTCACACCTGTAATCCTAGCACTTTGGGAGGCCAAGGTGGGGGGATCACTTGAGGTCAGGAGTTCAAGACCAGCCTGAGCAAGACCCCGTCTCTACGAAACATAGAAAAAAGTAGCCAGGCATAGTGGTGCATGCCTGTAGTCCCAGCTACTTGGGAGGCTAAGGCATAAGGATTCCTTAAGCCCAGAAGTTTGAAGGAGTTGGAGGCCGTAGTGAGCTATGATCACACCACTCACTGCACTCTAGCCAGGGTGACAGAACGAGACCTTGTCTCAAAAAAAAAAAAAAAAAACAACTCTATATATATAGGGAAAACATAATATTTAGAATCGAATCAAATAGCTAACAAATACAATTAGATCTTTGTCACATCATTATTCAGATTTGTGCATTAGGATCATACAAATATAATAGAACTAGTTCTCAAGTCATTTAGTTACAAGTGGTAGCTAAGCTCAATGGTTTTCCAATCTCAAATATACATAATATATATTAGAGATAATACAGAGTCTTAATAAAGAATGGAAAAGGAAGAAAAGGGGGAAAAAATGGAGGGAAAGAAAAAAGAAGAGGGAAGAAAACTTGCTGAGAAAACATTTTTTGTTTCAGAGAAAACCATCTTCCGATTATAATTAAATAACCACAAGACTTATTTCACTATAATAAACCTATAACTGTCTTTTCAGTTAACTCCAAACAAGTTCACATTAGAATTTTAAGATAATTTTCCTGTAGTACTTAAACAAAACCCAAATATTTCACATTAATTTTCTTGTTTCTTTTTTTTTCTTTTTTTTGAGACAGGGTCTCACTCCGCTTCCCCAACTAATAGAGTGTGGTGGCATCATCATAGCTCGCCACAACCTCAAACTCCTGCACTCAAGCAATCCTCCTGCTTCAGCCTCCTGAACAGCTGGTGACTACAGGCACACACCACCATGCCCAACTAATTTTTCTATTTTCTGTAGGGACAAGGTCTTGTTCTTGCTCAGGCTGGCCTCGAACTCCTGGCCTCAAGTGATCCTCCTGTCTTGGTCTCCCAAAGTGCTAGGATTACAGGCTTAACCCACTGCACCCAGCCTAATTTTCTTAATAGATTATAAGTTGACACAATTAAAAATGTAATCAACTTTCTAAACTATTTCAAAAAGGAAAGCACGAAGTTCTCACCTTCTTAGAAATACAAAATCTTCCTCAAGGATGGTTATTTTATTTCATGTCCTGTAAATGGAGTGAAGAAGGCCTAATTAAGTCTTTGTTTAAACGTGGGCACTATTTAACCTTTCTCAACTTTGCAGGAGAGGGTGTAACAACAAGGCCCACCTCCTAGAAATTAAATAATGCTTGTCAATACTTTCACGTAGTGACTGACATAGATGTGCTCAGTGAACGAAGTTATCGCTGCCATCTTGATGATGATGATCATCATCATATCTTCAGAAGTGTCTGGGAATTTGTACATTGAAAGAGTTTCCTATAAAAATACTTGACCTATAAAAAAATTCTGTTCCTCTGGCAAGGATGCCATATAATACAATATATATCTGCTTTAAAATAAGTCTTTTCAATGAGGGCCAGTGAAATCAGTGACTCTCAATGAGGCGACAATTTTGTCACCAGGGCACATTTGTCAATGTCTGGAGACATTTGTGTTTGTCAAAAAGTAGAGGTGAGGGTGCTGGGGAAGCAACTGGCGTCTTGTGGCTAGAGATCAGAGATGCTGCTAAACATTTTACGATGTACTGCACAGCCCCTCCGCACCCCAGCAAAGAATTACCGAGCCCAAATGTTAATAGTGCTGAGACTGAGAAACCCTGCAACGGCGTCAACGTAGTCTTAATAAATATATCTACAAAAAAATATTCAGCTTTTCACCAAAACAAATAATTTTGAATATCTCTAATGTATTTTTCTAATTTGTATTTAACTGCAAGTGGATTCAAACCTATTGTCTTACAAAGCTTAGTTTCATCACCGTAATTGTATTTCCCACTAACATCATGTGCTTAAATATCCATGAAGTTATCCTTTCTTTCTTGTATAATCCAGTAGCTTATTTATACCTTTTGCGGAAATTCTTAAAAGGTACTAGCAATTTCTTATGCTTGATATTTTAGTGTCTGGAATGTATATTCTTATCTTAATGATTTCACTAGGAGAAAAAGTACACCGTGAATACACGGTAGCCATATGGAAAAGACAATGAGCTTTAGTAATTAAAACTGAAAAGGTAAAGAACTATGCAGTAATTAGAACTCTGATTAATCAGCTGATAATTTTATCTTGATTAATGCTGCTGGTTTCTCTTCTTATTGACCTAGGAAAAGTAGGTTTAGACCAATTAAATATAAATTATTCTCCTCTTTTTACATTCTGGGCAGCTTCCAGTATTCTAAGTCATACTACATTTAAAACCTACCACTGAAATGCTTTTACTAAATTGGGCAGTTCAACAAAAGATAGAATTAGGTTTATATTCCAAAAATACTGATGCTTTTATCTAAGGCTAAATTATACAGAGCTGGTTTATTTCAATATTATCTAGGGAATATTAAAATTAGTATAAATAGCTATTTTTAAAAATCCTCTGATAATACTCAGTTTTTTAAAAAACGATTAGATATCTGCTGTATTTTACTAACGTGGGAAATCAGAATGACTGAAATTAAGAAATATAACTAGTATTACATGTAGGGTCTGTTTTATCCTCATTTCATAGCTGAGGTCTGAGCCACAGAAGGGTAAAAAAGCAGAATGCAGGATTGATAGGAATTGAACTTGAGATTCTGACTCCACTGTCCAGGCTCTGAGTTTTGGTTGTTTGGACTTCAGATTTCAGCAACATAAATACCATATGAGACGAGAGAGTAACTTATCCATTTTATAGGCAAATGTATGTTCAATAAGCATATCTTTATGACTATTGGGGACTTAAACAACAATGACTGGTATAGTTCTTGATAATGCTTTGCTTCATGTAAGTACGTAAAATACAACCAGGTGCCTAGTGAGACTTCATAGTAACTGTCAATGACAGCAAGACTGATACAGAAAGTGCTTCTCCAATTAAAAGTTTAGTTGTGAGATGATTTTAAAAGTGATTTCTTGGATTTCCCTCTAAATAAACAGGCCATCTTCTCAATAAGTTATTCAATATATTTAGTCTCTTGTCACCCCCTGTTCAAGTTGCTTATTTGATACTAATGGTCATTCATTCACTCATTTGACAGTTTCTTCTAGATGATGAATTAACAGCAATGAATAAAACTGTCTTCATGAAGCTTGCAGTCTAATTACATGAAATAACTAAAATTAATGGCATGGTAGAAAAAAAGAAAAACTAGGGGCATTTTATTTACAAGTTCTTTATAGAAGTTAAGGGGGTTAATGTTTGACCTGAACTATTATTTAAACAGAATTTCAACTTCAACATTTATTGAGAATTTTATTGATTATCACAATTACATCTAACATATGTATAGCACTTGGTAATTAACAAAGTACTTATCCCTAGCAAGCTAATCCCTGTGAGTTAGGTCAAATGGTTGTCCCTGTTTCACAGAGGAGAAAACCGTGGCTCAAAACAAATTAAGCTACTTGCCTGAAAATATTGAATAAGTAGAAAAGCTAGGACTGAAAAGCTGAGGTAGAAATATCCAGGAAATAAAATATTAACTATAAACACACACACACACACACACACACACACACACGATTATACAATAAAGAACCATGAAAACAAATCTCATTTATTCTACAAATATTCACTCTGTCTACTAGGTGGGCCACATGGAGATGTAGCCCTTTATCTGGGCCTTCGTGATTGAGTAAACATTCAAATAAATACAGAAAGAGAACATAAGGTGGCAAAGCACGATTACAGCACTGCAAACCAAGACAAGGTGTGAAGCCATGAAAGCATCTGGTACATTTAGGGAATTATGACTGTCAGGGTAACTAAAGCATAGGGTCAGTGAGGAGGATGTGTTAAATGACAGTCAGGACTATACGCTGAAGGATCTATGGGCACTATGCAGTGAATACATACTTAATTTCATTGGCGATGTAGAACCATTAAAGGTTTTAAATGGGAGATGTGAATTTTGTGTGATATGATTAATACTGTAGGAAATTAACACTGTCAGCAGAATGAAGGAGGGATTGGCAAGGTAAAAGCTCTTCAATTTGCTTATCTCCTCCAAGCCTCATGGTGTGTGTGTGTGAAGAACAGATAATAAGTCCATATGGCTGAAAGGGAGAGAAATTGGAAGACAAACACAGGAAGGAGAGACTAGAAAGGTAGATTAGGTCAAGATTCTGTAAGACCTTGATTCCTAATAGTTTAATTTTTATTTTGTAGGCAGGCTTTATAGCACTTCGGATCACATGTGTCACTTGCCCATTTGTATTTCCCTCTGTACTTAGCTTTAGATCATTGGCTTGTACCTGTGGTAGACAAAAAGTTAATATTTTTATTAACTTTTGTATGGGACTAAATCTAATCAAAACCAACAAAGACACAGGGATTTCTGTGCAAATACAATACATGCATTTTTGAAAAAAGAAAAAGCCTCATGTTCTACAAAATCAGACAAGAAAAATAAAAATTGATTTTAAAGGAGAATTTTAAGATTTTAAGGGGAAAAAAAATGTTGGGGCACTAAAATTATAATCCATGAAACTTATAACTAGAGTCCACAATGACGATGAATTAGTACAAGTCTCTAAAATATTTGCACAGCTTAAAAGATATGTTAAACGCCTCATAAGTAAAGAAATATGGGACTTCAGTTTTAAATAACGAGTGAAAGTAGCTTGAGGGAAGAGGTTGTAAGGAAAGATTGAGGCTGCTGAGGTATACGAAAAGAACAAAATACATACGGGGAAAATTGTTTCATTAGCTCATCCAACACAGAGCACACAGTTATTCTGAACCAGGGAAGAACTTGCAGCCAATAGGCTATTTCTCTCTGTCTTGCATGCTCTGCTGGCTTGGGTTTGAGTCTAAATGCTGTTACTTACTGATACCAAATATTAATTGCATATGAACCCATGTGATTTCCATCCTAGACAGGTTATCGTTCCCGTCGTTACAAATTGTGTAAGAGCTAATTAACATTACGGAACAGCACACTCAGAGCAGGATAGACAAAATATGGAATTATTGAAAGAATCTTCTAACACCAACTAAGCAGGTTCTTTTTTTCCTTTTTTAAAACAAGTATACATGGAAGTTTATAACGTGAATGAAAAACAATAAACAGCCACACAGTCACCATCCAGCTTAAAAATAACATTATGGCTATTTTTGAAACCATCTCCATGATCACATCCCCATTAGTATCACATACTCACAGGTAACCACCAGCCTGAATTTACTCCCTTACCTTATTTATAGTTTATCCTAATATATTGTTTGATTTTGCATGTTATGTTTTGTTTTATAAATGAAATTATATTGGACATAATCCCTATGCCCTGGTTTGTTCATTCAATATTGTGCTTTTTACATTTAATTGTGATGATGTATGTAGTTGGAGCAAGTCCATTTGTACTACTGTATAATACTGCATTTCATGAATATATCAAAATTCATTCATCCATCCTACTGACAATGGACATTTGGGATATTTTCCACTGTTCTTGCTACTATAAACAAGAAATTTATGCATATTCTTTTTCATGTCTCCAGGTACTATGTACAGCATTTCTCTTAGATAAATACTGCTAGATTGCAGGGAATCTGCATGTTTCATTTATAACCTAATACAGATTATGCGGTTCTAAAGTGGTTCTATTTTCAGTTCCAAATACATTATATAAGAGCTCCTATTCCTCCACATTTCTACCAATACAAGATATTGTAGACTTTGACTTCTACTAATCTGGTAACTGTAAATGGTATCTTCATTGAAATTATAATTTGTATTTTCATGACTGCTAATGAAGTCAAACCTCTTTTGTCTGCTTGCTAATTATGCATCTTTTAATGTGAAATGCAAAGTCTGTCTTTCCTCTGGCATTGTCTTCTATATATAAATTTGTATAATATTTTTGTATATTATGGATTCCAATTCTTTGTCAATGTGAATGTATATGTTTTTAATACATTCTTCCCATTTGTGGTCTATTTTCACTTTCTGATATCTACTGAAATAGATATTTATAATTTTTGTGAAGTCAAGTTTGCCTTTGTAGACTGCTAATTCTGTTTTTACTAAGAAATTTCTCTTAGCTCAAAGACATAAATATATTCTCCTATAGTGCCCTCCAAAATCTTAGAAAATTTACATTGAAGTAGGTTTTCAAAACCTAGAACTAATTTTTGTATATGGTATGATGTAAGGAGTGAGATAAGGCAGGATTTTCCCCCCCGTATTGATAAGGAATTGTGTCAGCACACCTTATTGCAGTTAATGCTTTCCCTCACTGGCCTGTAATGCCAGCGCCAGCTTAAAGAAAGCAAAGGTCTGTTTTTGGCCTCTCTTCTGTTCCATCACTATTTGTCTAAACCTGCGCAAACACAGATCTTAATTGCTGTAACTTCATAATAAGTAGTAAAATCAGGTAAGACATGTCCTCCAATCTTGTTCTTCCTCTGCAGGAGGTTCTTGGCTCTTCTTGCCCATTGTTTTCCCATACACATTTTAAAATCGTATTATCCATGTTTATACCAGAAAAAAAAAGCTTTCAATATTTCACCACTAAATATTATGCTACTATTTTTTATAGAAAACCTTTACCTGCCTAAGAAATTTTTTTCTACCTGCCTTGCTAAAAAAAAAAAATTATCATTGTTGAGTTATATTAAGTAATTTTTCTAGATCTTTAAGTTGATCCTGTTATTTTTCTCATGCTGTACCACTTTACATGCCTATCAAGAAAACCTGGCTAGGCACCGTGGCTCACTCCTGGAATCCTAACACTCTGAGAGGCCAAAGTGGGAGGATCCCTTGAGTTCAGGAGTTCAAGACCAGCCTGAGTAAGAGTGAGACCCTTGTTTCTACAAAAATAGAAAAATTACCTGGGTGTGGTGGTACGCACTTGTAGTCATCAGCTACTCGGGAGACTGAGGCAAGAGAATAGCTTGAGCTCAGGAGTTTGAGGTTGCAGTGAGTTATGATGATGCCACTGTATTCTACCCAGGGCAACAAAGTGAGACTGTCTCAAAAAAAGAAAAAGAAAAAGAAAAAAACCCACTTTATACATTGCTAGATTCATTTTGCTAATACTTTAAGATTTTAAATCTAAATTTGTGGTGAAATTGGTTTATAACTGTCCTTTCTTATACTGCCTGTCTCAAAAAATAAGTTGGAGAGTAGACTTTTTCCCTTTTGAAAGAATTTTATAAGATTGGAATTTTCAGTTGTTTAAAGCTTTGGTAAAAGATTTCAACAAAATTATGTGGTGATTTTCGAAGAGAAGATTAACTACTGATCCAGATCTTTAATAGACACAGAGCATTTGTATGTTCTATTTCTTTTATTTTTTTTCCTGCTTTGGTAACTTATGTTAAGAATGTTATTTCACGTGGTCTCAGGCTTGGTGGCACAAATGTCTTCACAGTATCCTTTGGTTATCTTTTTAACCTCTGCTGAAATTTTTTATTTTCTAATCATTCTTAATACTATTTATTTTTGCCCTCTTTTATTTTGTCTTAAACACTCTTTGCCAGTCTTTACAAAGAACCAATTTTGGACTTATTTATTTTTGCCCACATTTCTTTTAATAGCATTTTATTAATTAGACCTCTTATGTATGTTATTTTTTCCTCCTAATCCCTTTGGACTTACTCTCAGTCCTTTTTCTAACTGATTTGAGACATTAGAACTTGATCAAATTTGGTAACTCTTCTGTATATCTTGTAGTCATTGGGAATGGCATTCTCTAGACATCACTTCCATAAAAGTTGTTCACGTTGTGTTCTTCAATTGTCTGACCTGTAAATTCCTAGAGAGATATTTTCAAATCTTGTACACCTGGCAATTTTTTTCTTTTAGTTCTATCACTTTTGGCATTATATATTTTGAAGCTATAGTTTTTGTTACATAAAGTTTAGAATTTTTACATCTTCCTGATCAATTGAAACTTTCATCAATATGTTTTGACCCACTTTTTATCTAATGTTTCTGTTTTTTGGTTTTTTTTTTTTTTACCTTAAGATCTATGCCTATTTCAGATTTTTTTGGTTAACATTTGCCTGGCACATCTTTTTCCTTCTTATGACGCATTTTTATGTGTTTATTTGTTTGAGACTGAAATTTGTCTTGTCTTTTTTAAAAAAATTCACTGTATCTTCCAAAGTTCAACCCATTTTGGTGTTAACTGAAACGTTTAGTTCATCGATAATGAATAGGATTATATATTTACTCTTCTACTTGGTCCTTCCTACTTATGACACTTTGTCCATTCTTTTATTGCCTACTTAACTTTTATACTGATTTTTGGTATTGACTGATATTTTCCTCTTTACAATTTTCCATCTAATAATTTGAGAGCTATATATATATATTATCTTTTAATACTTTCTTTAGAAATTTTAATTTAATTTTAACTTAACTTAAAACCAACATATGTTGTCAAGTCTCAGAGACGTTCTCCCCCCTCCTCCTACATACCACCAAAGCTTTGTATAGGAAATTTCTTCTGTTTATGGAAGTTTATTTGTAGCTCACTCTTAAACTGGAAACATAGCTCTTTGGGGCACAATGTCATACAATAATCTCCCAGAAGGCTTCACACCTTATATAGGCAGTAGATTTGTTTTAAGTCCTGAGTACCTTGCTGAGACATCGAAACAAAAGGTCAGCATCACTCTGGTTATGCAAAGTCCTCCTAGGCAAAAGCCAGCTAGCGCTAGCTTACCTATCCTTACCTATTCCCACATTCACTTTATTTTTGAAGTCTGAGGAAACCAAATGTCTCGCTAGCACTGTAATGCAATTTTAAAGTTTTATTTTACCTTTAAATTTAAATGTTTTCACTGGAAGTGTGGCTCAGGGTATCTATTCTACGTATTACCAGAAGGAAAGTCAATATACCCTTTCCCACCCATTGATTTATCTGATAGTGCTAGATAAATATTGGTTAAATGTGTCAAAAAGTGATCAATAATAAGCTCTGCTATATCAGGAGTTGGCAAACTTTTTCTGTAAAGGCCCAGATGGTAAATATTGTAGATTTTGAAGTTCATATTGTCTCTAACCCAACTACTCAACTCTGCCTTTTTAGTTCAAAAGCAGCCACAGAAGATACCTAAACAAATAAGCATGGCTGTGTTCCAAACAAACAAAAAAAAATAACTTTATTTACAAAAACAGACAGTGGGCCAGATTTGTCCTGTGGACTGCAATATTCCAGTCCAAGCTCTCTGATTACCACCATAACCTTTCTACTGCACCTTTCTAAGTGTTCAACAGAATCACAATATGAGGAAAACATTTTATGAATATATGCAACTGGTGGGACACATGAAATGTTTTAGGCCAAAAACAAATGAAAAGAAAAAAGAAATTGATCTATGTATTGTCTAATAAGTAGTGGTGAACACCTACTGTCACAAAAAAATAAATAAATAAATTCTATCTAAGCGCAAGAATAATGTCTTGGGAAATAAAATAAGCACTATGAGTATGACTGAAGTACACCAATTTCTTGGGAAACCAAAGGAGCTGAGAGGACACATTTATCTTCCCAGTTGCCATCTGAGAACTCACATTCCAAGAAACTATCTGGTAATCTCTCATCAGTGGTAAAGTTTGCACTGGGACCTATATGGCATCAGATATATCATATAAAATTTTTCAAAGAAAAGAACATACACTGTATTGGAAAAAGAGTGTAAATTATATTACTTAGGATTGGCTATAATGTATGCTCTTGAACTGGGCAACACTTAAGTGATTCTCAGATGGCAAAATTGAGAGTAAAAAGGTTACTCACTTGAAAATGACTCTTTTTGCTGTTCCACAAAATAAACCTTATAAATTTAGCAATAAATAGCTTTATAAGAGGTGAGGCATCCCATGGAGTCATGCTTTAACAGTTTGGTCGCTAACCTACTTTGGGCCTTTCAAAAATTTTAGTTATAAATTATAAAACATAAGGAAAGGTTCACAGTTTATAAAATAGTGTTTTACTTTAATATCAAATGATCACAAACAATGACAACTATTCATTTTCATGGACAGCCAAAAAAAAAAAAAAATCCAAGCATGACAAAAATACCCAGAAGGATTATATTACCTTTGCAGTTAATATCTTAGGAGAATAAATGCTTGAAGTATTGGCTATGGACATCTGTTCCTTTTAGACATGTTGGTCAACTTTTGTCTGGACTCCATATGATATTTGCTAGCTTGAAGAAGGAAAAAATATGAACCACTATTCTAATGCAGTAGTACTCAAATATATTTCAAAATAATTCAACATAATATGTATGTGTGTGTGTATGTGTGTGTGTGTGTGTGTATATATATATATATATATATATATATATATATATATATATATATAGTGTGTGTGTGTGTGTTGAGCTCTCAAATTGGGCAGAAATAAAGTCAACCTTTTTTGGTAAAGTCTAGGCTAGCAGCTAACCACTACCCCGAATGGTATTTCCTGTTTCTCTCCAGTAGCACTCTTGGCAATGCCTACAGCAGAAGATGAAACACAAAGACCAGAGGCATCAGCCTTCTCTCTCTAGATTTGGATAACTACCCAATTATTACATACAGCATTAATTTCCAATTCTTTAAGAGTTCTACATTTCATACTGTAGGGGAGGAAAAATATCTTTTCCTTCTAGCCTTCTAGGTTCTCAGCTGGGATCCCTGTAACAAAAGAAAGATTAATAAGAGAAAAGCATACAAGTCTATTTAATATGAGCCTTCATAAGGAAATGAAGACCCAAAGAAAGAGTTAAGTCTGAATGTTTTTATACTAGGTTTGATGAAGATTGGAGAGTTGTAAAAAAAAAAAAAAAATTGGCCATAGCACAAAAGCTAAGTTTTCCCCAGTTCATCCCCTTTTAGGTGGAATAAACTGGGAAAAACTTAGCTAGGCCCATTCATTCAGATTGCCCTTGGCATTCCCTCCATCTTTGGCGGTAAAGATGCTGTTTTCCTTCAGATACAGGGAAGGTACCTTCACATGAGGGGTTTGTGACCTGCTTCAGAGGAAGGTCAGAGAGCCCTTGCTATATCTGCTGTTTTTCAAATTCTTTCAGTTTAAAATATTCAACATGCCAAGGTGCCAGATTTTGGGGTAACATGTCCTGAACCCCATCAATAACATTTAAACCCTTACTACTTAAAGTATGGACTGAGGACCAGCAGCATTCCTCCTATCCCGCCTTTTTCCCCAGGAACCAGCTTTGCATCTATAGGTTACCATGATCTTTTAATCCAGATGGTAGACGTTACTTAATACTCACAAAATGTTGAACTTTTTCACTGTATTTTACTGTTTCATGTGTTTTACCTATTACTTTATTTATGAGGAACTAGAGCGTCAATACAAGATTTCTCTATGCTTGCTACTCAAAGCAGAGTCTATGAATCAGCACAGTGGTTTCACCAGGAGGCTTAATAGAAATGCAGAACCTCAGGTCCCAGTCAAAACCTACTCATTCAAAATCTGCATTTTTGAAAGGGATCCAGGTAGTTAAAACACGCTTTTCTTGGTAATAGAAGATTGATATGCTCTTTTTAATGCAAACACACATGGGACTTAGTAGTAGAATAGAGTGAAAAGAGTGGTGTAATTTAGAAAATGCCGATCCAGGTATCCTGATATACCTCCTCACCAGCCTACTGTTTACTTTTTTTTTTTATTATTTTTATTTTTTATTTTTTTTGAGACAGAGTCTCACTCTGTTGTCCTGGCTAGAGTGAGTGCCAGGACATTAGCCTAGCTCACAGCAACCTCAAACTCCTGGGCTCAAGCAATCCTAATGCCTCAGCCTCCCGAGTAGCTGGGACTACAGGCATGCGCCACCACGCCTGGCTAATTTTTTCTCTATATATATATTTTTAGTTGTCCAGATCATTTCTTTCTATTTTTTAGTAGAGATGGGGTCTCGCTCTTGCTCAGGCTGGTCTCGAACTCCTGGCCTTGAGCGATCCACCCTCCTCAGCCTGTCAGAGTGCTAGGATTACAGGCGTGAGTCACCACGCCCGGCCCTGTTCACTTTTAAGAGTTCTACATTTCATACTGTAGGGGACATTATAAGTTCACCCAAAACAGGGATCACCCTTTAATCGACAGCAGTTATCATGTTTTAAATTTACTTATTTAGGGAATGTTTGGGATTCATTCACCAAAGATTTTCTCAGCAGATCAATATAGACTTGCTCCTCTAAAATCAAAGCAGTATCTTCTAAAGTAATTTGACCACCTAAGATTTAAATGTTCAGAAACAAAATTTTTTTCTCAAAACAAAAATTCAAGTGAGGTACTAAAATAGTGCATTGTTACTTAAACCCAGAATAAATCAGTCACTATACATAAAAATATTAACCTTAAAGATAATTATGTCTCATTTCTATAAGATTTTAATACAATTCAATCCTTTCAATGAGTCCAATTTAAACACTAAGAAGGAAGTCACTGGGAAGTCATATTCATAATATAATCTTCCAACAGAATTCATTTTAATTAAAAACCAGGTGGTCCTGAGTTTTTCTCTAAGGCTCTATGTTAAAAAATCCCATTGATCATGCTTTTTATAATGAAAGATTCAACTATAAACCTGGAGGAAAATGGAATAGATGAATCAAAATATTCTCTCATTCTAGTTAATATAATCTTGGTATCCAATAGGGGTTTATAATTATAACCCTGAAAGTGGAAACCATAAAGGAAAAAATTGATAGATTTGTTAATTAAAAATAAAAAAACTCCACTGTATAAAAAATCTGCATAATTCAAAGGCATATTTACCTAAATACAAACAAAACTTTTATAAGTAAAAGATTACTATATCAAAAGAAATATTGAGGGAAATAACATGATTAGGAATTTCACAAAAGAAAAAAGAATGACCAAAAATACAGGAAAAATGTTCATCACTTTGGTAATTGAAAAATGCAAAGCAGAAGAAGATATTGCTAATTATTTTGACTGACATAAAATTTTAATTATATTAGCCAGCATTTGTAAGCATTGGAGAAATGTTTATTCTGATGCATTGCTGGTAGAAAGGTGAACAATTTGGCAACATGCAAAAGCCTGAAATATTTGCCTACCTTTAAAAGAGCAAATCCAATCTTTTATAATTTATCTTTAGTAAATAATCTGATCTGTGCAATGATGCTCAGTGTATCACTATTGAAAAACTGTAAGCAACCTAAATCCCCAGTAAGAGTAAGAGAAAGCCATGATACAAACATTGTAATATGATAAAAACACTGAACATATTGAAGAAGAATATTTAATGACATGAGAAAAAATTCAAAATACATTAAATACAAAAAAATAATATATATATATTATGATCCCTTTTAGGAAAAAAATTATTTATACATGAATGGAGAGCAACATAGAAAGGTAAATATATAGATGGAAAGATCAATAGATCCATCAATGGACAGAGATATGATTGATGACAAAGACTGGAAGGATATTCAACAAAATCTCAAGAATTTTGATTAATTCTGATTGGTGAGTCTATACTGTACATCTGGGATTCCCAGTTAAGCTGAACATTTTTTTAATATATTAAAAAATTCTTTTGTGATTCATCTAAAACCTGTACTTGGTCTACTTTTCTATTAGGATTTTAGCATTTTACTACTTCGTTGACCTAAAGATGCAAAGGCTCTAAAATAGTTGCTACTAACAATTTTTACTATTTTATTTTCTCCAGGGTATTTTATTTTGCCATTCAGAAATTAATTTATTTTGTAGTCAAACCTATGGATTTTCCTTTTGTGATTTTATTATTTTATGTTTAAAACTATTCATTATTACTAAGTCATCAACTTTATTTTCTATAGCTTCCAGAGATCTTACATTTTTAATTTATCTCTTTTATCTTGAACTTATATTAGTATATGATAAAAGGTAAGACTAGACCCTCATTTATTTTTTTCCACACTTATTAATTGTCCCTGAGCTACTTCTTAAATAGTCCATTATTCCTCCAGCTCTATAAAGTTTTACGTGTTTGAATCTGTCTTGATTTTCCTTCTTTTCCAATGTGTTTTTGTGTCAAAATGATGTTGTCTTAATTATTGCAGTGTAGCAGAAATGAAAATATCTTTCTCACCCATCACTAGGTTTATGGCTGAGTCTTCATTTCTTCTTCCCCAAAAAACAGGTAAGCTTGTGTATTTTTATGCTTAGATTTGATCAAGAGAGGACAGTTATAGAGAAGTGTGATAGGACAAAGGGGATATAATCAAATAGTAATAAACTGGGGAGAATTTAGCAAGGCTTGTTTGTTCATATTTGCCTCTATGTTCTTGTGTTTTCGGACATAAGGACATTCCTTTCCTTGTGGTATAGGGAGTGTTACCAAAAGCTCAGCACTTATCCCCCAGGACGCATCAGACTAACAAGGACAAGTGGTTCTAGGGGAAGGAAAGAGAAGTTTATTACTTTGCTGGCAAAGGAGGAGGCTGGGGCTCCTGTCTGAAAAATGCCATCATTCTTGTAACAAGCAGAAATACAGAGCTTTTAAATGGCGAATTCTCAGCTTCAGGCAATTGCTGTTGAACTATAGTTGATGATCCTGATTTTCCCATCTCTGTCCATTTACCCAAAGACAATCCCAACAATCTCATGACCTCCACCCAGGACCTCTCTCCACCAGGTCTGGCCTGAGGAGCCATCTCCTGTAGCACAAAGAACAAAAGACATTACGCTGCCCCTCCCAACCACTGGCCTGAGACAGGGGAGAAGGTTTTAATTCTTAAAAAGGACTGGAGGATGTTTTAAAGACAGAAAATATTTTTGCCATTTTTTCAGGCCATTCCCTCTGTTACATATTCCCCAGTGTCAATATTTCCCTTCCATAGCTATGGGAGGAGGGGTGACTACTCTGTAACAGGAGGGTACCTCTCCAACGAGGGTTTTGTGGCCTACTTCAGAGGAAGGTCAGAAAATTCCTTCATGACCTGCTTCAGGGGAGAAGGGCAGGAAAAGGTCAGAGAGACCTTCCCTCTGCTGCTGTTTTGTCAAATGTCCAGGTGTCATATTTTGGAGCAGCGTGTTCTAAAACCCATCTGTAGTTTTATAACTTATAAGACAATTGTATTGGCTATTTGTCCCTGTTCATTCCAAGAAATGAATGTTAGATTTACTGTGCCAAACTTTAAAAGAGGAAAATTTGCTATTTTTTATTAGATTATATCAATTTTATGAATTAATATGTGAGAGACAGACATCTTTTAATATATTTAATCTTTATTTGATAAAATTGTCTTAGGTCTTGACAAATTTTTATCACTTTCATTTTGTAGTTCCCGCATGTTTTTTCTTCCTAATGTTATATCAAGGAATTAATATTTTGCATTTTCATTATATCTTAAATGGGACTTTTTATTATATATTTTTCTAACAAGTTGGAAAGCATGAAAGCAATTCACATAAAGAAATTATTCTAAAAATCTTATTTTAAAATAAGTTGACATAAAATTTGGAAGAAATAAACAAACTATAAAATTTTCACAAGTACAATGATTAAGTGATCCAGAGTAGAGCATAAAAATAACCAAATAAGCAGAAGTATGGTGTGAGAAATATCTGCATTCAAAGAAGTAAATTTAGACTCTCTCATAGTTTTCCTCTTCTGAAAATATGGAAGAATCTCAAAATGAAATTCAAAATCAATTTTATCAAAAATCATCAGACAGCACAAACGTTCAAATTCCCACAGAAATATTTAGACTTAAAATTGGATGATCCCGTAATATTTTGAGCTCATAAGAATCACATTTATAAAACACAGTGTATTAAAATAATCAATTTTCTGGATCACAGGCTATGAGGAATAAGTGTCCTGGCCAGGGTATGGGGTGAGGGTTAGGGAGAAGGAAGGAATGCCCTCCCTCTGTGTAGCATGAATGAGAGCAGTACTCCTAAGGGGAGAGCTTAATTCCCTTGGATTCAGCCCTACAATATGACAGATGTGGGGGTTCCTGTGATGCAAATTGCCAGGCAGGATTTAGGCTGGACTAAGAAGACATTCATTATGGAAGAGTAAGATACAAGAATTCTTTGGAGATTTGAGGGTGAGCAAATATTCAGAATTACCCTTGGTTGCTGCAATTTTGACATCAGAAAAATCCATAGTACGTGTTCTCTAGAAAACACGGTCTGGCTTTCTAGAAACCAAAAAAGAAATTTAGTGCAAGGATGTGTGTATTAGACCTACTTACTGAGAACAGGTATTTGGAATAATCTCAATCAATCTCAAGCCAAAATACAGAAGGATATGAAGGAATAAATGTCTCAGGTTTGAGAAAGTGTTTAAGTTAGTGTTTAAGTCAACTAGCTCACCCAGAAAAACTCAGATGTTTGTAGAATATGGAATATTGATTATTTTTTAAATGACCAGTGAATTCTCATGCCAACACTTTTAAAAGAAAACCTTTATGTGTTCCTTCATCTTCAGCTTTAGTAACTGTAGAATACTAAGCATAAGTCAATTGTTACAACAGTGAATTCCGTAAGATTGTAATTTTGAATTGTTTCTAATATTAGCTTGTTTTATCATTCAATATTTTTATCTAAATATCAAAAAATATTCTAGTCTCTCATGCTTTAACAGTATTTTTAAGGTAAAATAAAATCTAATAGTCTGGGTTAATATTATTAACTAAACATAGACATAGAGAAAAATGATATTATTTGTAAATATTCATACTCTAGCTTCACCATTCAATCAACTGTTAACTGCAAATAACTCCAATGTCCTGATTCACTAATGTGGGGACCAAGGTCCTTGGCCCCCTGAAGGTTTGCTAAAAAATCACTAATATGAGGCAGATTAATAGGAGAAAAGGTATACAAATTTATTTAATGTGTATACACAGGAGGTTTCAGAATGAATTTATATGCCATCCTGGCAAAATAGGTTATGGGGGTGAAGTCGGGGTAAGGGGGGAATGAATAGCTCCTGGAACAGAAATTACCTGGTAAATAGTTCTCTTTGGAATTTGAATGAGTCTAAGAGACAAGAAGGACTTTATCTTGCAAAAGAGTCTTTTCAGGTGTGGTTACATTCCTGGTCTTCTTTTCATAATGGATAAAGGGAGGAGGAAAAACAATTGTTTTCCTCCCTGGGTCTGGATCTTAGGCAGATAAAGGAACTTCTACTTCCTCTTGTGCTATGGGAGACAAAGTGAGGAAGAGGGAAGGTCAGAAACACCTAAAGGCTTCTTCAGTTCAGCATGTCAAATGTCATATTTTGGGGTATTGATTTCTGAACACCAATAATAATCACACCAGATTTAAAATCAAATGTATAAAATTTGTGTTTTTTTGAAAAAATGTAACATGAAAAAATACCTTCCATTCAACAGAGAACATTCAAAACCCTTTCACGAACTAAGAGCGAATTTCCCAAGAAGCTGGATTAATTCATGATTTCAATAACAACTATGCTTCACTTTGCATATCACACTGTTTACTTATGAAAGCTGACAAAACCGAGAAGTTTGTATAGAATTCTCATTTGTCTTTAAACACAGAACTCAACAAAATAGCTCAAGAAAAGAAAGAACAAATACACATTAACCAAAGTTTAGAGAGCATCCTACAACTATTTTCTGAAATAAGAGTTGGCTTGCAAAATGTAGTATTTTGAGAAAAGACAGTTTATGGCTACATAACTCATTAGCATTTAGTTTTGATTATGCTTTAAACTCTTTGGTGAAAAAGTCTGACTTAACCAAGTAAATATTCTGAACTCGTAACTGAGCCTTAGTGAGAAAAATCAGAGCCCCGGCACAAATTGAAATGAAACACTCTTAGATAGAAAAGAATAGGGCCATAGAGATGAGGATGATTCTCATTTACACTGGATTTTTAAAGAAGGACTTTAACAAAGTGACTATGTGTCTTTTTTAACATCAGGGAACAAAGCCAGAGATCTGAGAACAGTTAGTGCTATAAAAAAAAAGGTTAAAAAAATCACCAATTCTGACAAATGTAAGTAGGTGTGGGATTAAATAAAAGTGGCTTCTTTAATGGACAACGTACACTGTTCTCTAAGCTGTCTAATGAGGCAAAGAATAAAACCAGAGCCATTTTAGGAAATGACAGGGCTGAGCTGTGTAGTGATCTTTCAGTTGGTGAAGGGATATAAAAATTTATTGAAAAAACTTATTCCTGAAATTGCAGGTTGCTAATATTTCTGAAATATGCAATCTTATTTGTAATTCCTATAACAGTTGATGGAAACCAGTAAAACCCAATGTCCTAAGGCAGATACAACCTTTTTCATTATTATTTTCCTAGTTCTCAGAAAATGAAGGCAAAAATCATTCATGAACATGTTCATTCAAGACTCACTCTCACCTACTTATTTGTTCATACTTGGATTTTTGTTATCTTACATTATCAGGCACTAAAAGAAACCAGGAAATGATAATATGCTTATGGTCTTCAAAAGAAAAAGGTTATAATAAACTTAATATATGAAAAGATAAAAGCATGATACAAACCAGTAGATGTATTAATAATAATAAACTTGGTAAAACAGAAGTGAATAATTGCAACTGCAAAAATAATGTTGAAAAGAAATATATACTTACTCACTGCTATGGCTAAAATTAAAAAGACTAACAACAACAAGTGTTGGTGAGGATATAGAATTTCTAGAACTCCCATACATTGATGATGGGAATGCAAAATAGTACAACCACTCTGGAAAACAGTTTAATAGTATTTTATAAAATTCAACATGTGCATACCAGCAACCCCATACCTAGATATTTACCCAAGAGAAATTAAAACTTATGTTCACACAAAAGCCCTGCAGGCAAATGCTCACAGCAGTTTTATTCATAATCACTAAAAACTGAAAAGAACTAAAAAGGTCACCAAATGGTACCTGTATAAACACACTGTGGTGTATCTATACAGCAAAATATTACTTAGTGAGAATCAGGAAAAATCTACTGATACATGCAACAACATGAATGAAATTCAAAAGCATTATGGTTAGAGAAGCTAGAACAACAGACACATGCTCTATGATTCACTGATATGAAATTCTAAACTAGGCAAAACTAGTGAAAGACAGTGGTTGTGAGGGGCCAGTGGCTATATGTAGGAAATTGACTTCAAAGGGGCAGGAGAGAGATTTTTCAGGATAATAGAAATGTTTGATGATTGCAGTAATAGTTACAAGACTATATACATTTGTCAAAATTCATTGTATTATGTATTCAAAATTGGTAAATTTTATTTTATGTAAATAATACCTCAAAACAGCTGATTTTTAAAGGAATGCAAGAAATAGAAATATTGTATCTAAAATTTCTAATCTTTTTTATCTTAAAAATAGGATAATTAATGAAACAGAACTTATTAAAAGAGTATAAAGAAATATTATGAGGTCATAACAAATCTCATCACTATAAATAAATGAAATCAATAAATCTGTACAATATTATGGATGAACAAACAACCTTGACTTGGTTCTATAACCTGGTTCTATTAATAGTAGTAAGAAATAGGGTCCTGGTGTTGTGTGATGGAAAAAGCTATTTTAAGTGTGGATTTCACTCAGCAAGTTACTGTTGGTATGTCTGTGCCACAGGAAACAAATTATAAACAATATCATGATGGGCTAGCAGAGAATTCTGATAAAGACAGAGAAAATATCTTAGACAGAGGACAGAACATTCAGGTAAGAGAGAGAAGGACAGCTACACAGTCAAGGAGGAGAAATCATTAACTGGGTTTACAGCCTGTATTTTGGGGAGTTTATTAAAAGAAGCACCTATATGTGGAAATTCATTAAAAAGAAAAGTTATCTGAAGATAATTTTAACAAAGTAAAAAGAGCAAAAATAAAACATTATGTGCAAAAGTTCACAATAAATGTTCCAAAAATAAGAAGTAATTTCTTAGCACGAGACAGCAAGGAATAGGAGCGACGTGGGACATACAATCGGATTCATTAAGCTTTCTTAAAAGTTTCTTATTGTGTAAGAGATCGTTTTTCAACGTTTATCATTTTCTTTTGTTGAATTATTTATGTTTAAGCAAATATATAATAAAATGCACGTAGTTCTCACTCAAGGACATGTGTTTAATTATTCTCAAGCAATTCTTTTGTCATCAAATGTCTATTACTGGACTATATAAACTATATTATGGCAAAGAATATGAAAATTTTAAAGAATTCTAAGTTTAAAAAAGTAATAATATGGATCAAATGAGTATTACAGAGGAATATGAAAAAACCCAATTGATCAGGAAGATGTTACAATAAAAAAATAAACAAATATACAAACACACACAGGTCTGTGGACTTGTGTTTGTGTATGTGTAAAATGTGCTGTCCCCTTGTATTATGAAATATTTTTAACAAAGTTCTCAAAATAGTATGTGAGCTCAAATGTACTCAGCCAATAATTTTATAGACTTAAGTTATTTAGTTTTTAATATCTTATAATTTATAAAATGACTTGTTATAATAGACTATTAGTATATTACATTGGTAGCCTACAGGAACTTAGTTGTCAATGAATGATGTCGATATTGTTCATATAAAGTTCAAAACACAAATTGGGTAAAATAATAACATTGTGAAATAGATGATTAACTAATAGAATGGAAAAGACACATGGATTCAAGGAATACAATTGAAGGAGCTAATAATGACAAGTTGAGTTGGAATAGAAAATACTTCTGCAAAGTACAAGAAAAAATACCCAATTTCTATACCTACCTAAATCAGAAATGTTTAATTAATGAAGGAAAATTCTTAAAAATAATTATTTGCAAGAAAACAGAATCTAAGATCATCTGCTTTATGAAGAAATGGGAAATAAATGTTTTCATCATTCAAAAGATACATAAGACACATTTTACTCTTAAATAGGTAAAACATAGAGTTAAATTATTCATTATAATAAAACCTAGTTTCATATGGATTAGAAGGCAACAGCTCAATTTTAATGATACGGATTTAGTAGATAGCTTTTTCTAGAAAGAAAGAATTGCACACCTTTGTTACAGATGAATGAAGTACAGAACCAAACACCTCAATGCTGGGTAGATACACAATCCCAATGTGGCTAAACAGATGTATATTTTATAGAAATTTGTGCTCTGCCCCATGAAAAAGCTTAATGGTAGACAGGCAAGTAAACAGATTTAAGCTCTGACAAATAGCCAATGTCAAGAAACCATTACTTAGTTTTTTAGGAGAATGATCATTAGTGAAATGGAACACTCTGCTTCCGAAGAGGAAAAACTGATGGCAGACCCACCAAAGAAGCCTTCTAACCCAAACCATCCGTCAGAGAAGAATCATGGACAACGTAAACAAATGTCTTATTTCATCAACTCTGCATTCAAGTGCATGATGTTGATCCAGGCTGGGAATTAAGCAAAAAATAATCCTTACCAAAACCAAAATGTTTCTCATCCATATCATTTTGGATTTGACAACTCATGACTTCCTTCCAATTTTTCTCCAGCTTTTCACCTCCACATCTAGGGTTCTTCCAAACAAGATGGTCCCAAAACCATAATCTACAGACTGTAAGGTAACCATCTGTTTTCTTTAGCAACAGCAGCAGTATTCATCCCCTTCTCTCTCAAACTTCAGAATAGATGCTCTTCATTATCAAACACCACTCATTTTTACAGTATTGTCCAAATGGTTGACAGTGTTGTTTTATAATTACATCCACCTTTCTCCCTAGTTTTTTTATAGAAATCAGAGGGGAAAATAATAGAAAGAAAACTAGAAAATGTTTTGCTTCAGGAACTGCAAACTTAATTCCTACACCTATGAATCCCCAACTTCTTCTACTCACATACATTTGCTCTACCTCTACAATCATCAATGTTGCTAATGCAACAGCGGGCATTCTCGGCCTTCTTCTAAAAGCAACAAGGAGATTGCCCTTTTTCAAAAATTATTCTGTACTGTTCTGTGGCCACAGTAGCACTTTTCACAGTTGGGATTATTCTCCACATTGTTGTATCCAGTCAAAGCCACTCAAGAATTCCTATGGTCCCAGCAGCACTAAAAATACATAACAGCCTCCTTACAATAATGACTGTGAATCACAGCATTCCTCGGCTGACATAAGTAGTTAAAATAGTTGAAAAAAAAAAAAAAGTTAAATAAAACTTTTTTAAAAGTTCAAGTAAAAAAAAAATGAAAAGGGGGTTGAAAAGGACTCCCCTACCGTCTAACAATATTAAAGTCTGTCTCAAATTTACAAACGTCCTCAGCAACATCAAATGCCGCAGCTTCAAACACAGGCGCCAGCTTCAAGCCCGACAGCTTCAAATGCCGCAGCTTCAAACACGCGCGGCAGCTTCAAACGCGCCAGCTTCAAACAGCCTTGGGGCAGCCATCTTGCACACGCTCCAAGGAGCACAACCTCAGGGCCCTTAGGCGGCCACCCCATCCCAGAGGCCACACAGAGGCTTTGTTGGGGGAAAAATGGAAAGAAGGAAAAAAAAAAAGAAGAAGAACAAGAAATATAATTTGCAGACGTTAAATTAGCCCGTAGAGGGAGCTCATATAGCCCCATAATTTCACAGTAATTGGAATCTCCTGTAATTTAAAATGTATCCCCATCATTTGTTAGAGAGAGCTTCCAGGGGTCAAAGAGAGCATGTCTTACTTCATACCGATCTCTGCATGCCTATAAAATGCAATTCCATTTAGACCCCCTTGACCGTGCGTTTTGTTATCGCAACAAAAAGATGATGATTCTTGGCTACATGTTCTCCAAAACCAGCTCAGAAATTAAAGTGACTCGTCTATGTGTGCTGTTCGGGTGACTCCAACTGAATAAAGACCATGATAAGAATAAAGTTCCAACAATTAGAATTGTCATGGCAATAACCTAAATGTCTCCCATTCACGGCATCCGTTTTAGAAAACTATGTGCTCTCTTTCAACCTTGACTAGAGAAACTCTCGTGGCTATCCGTTTCTCTCGCTGTCTAGAGTCCTTAAACCAAAGATGCTGCAATGTGCCTTCAGACAAAAGGATAAAACCGGAAAACGCAATGATATAATGGGAAAGAGCCTTTTCAATAAAACATGAGAGGAACAAAATTCCAAATTCTGTGGAAAGAAAGATTGAGGAGAAAGTACCCTCAAAAATAAAAGAAACATCTAAATGTGCATGCAGTTGAAAGTGGAGATCTATTATCTGTTCTTGTGAGATACATTTTGAAAGGAAACAATAGTTTACATTGATGGAATTGTTAAATATGTAGAAACCTCAAATTTATGTAAAAGTGAAACGGCTTCTAAAAACATTTAATCTTTAAAATAACGTTATTTCTGTCTTAAATGCAATCCAAGAATGGGAAGAAATCTCAATATAAAGTGCTTAACCAAGAATTTAACCTATGTGGATTTTATTCTATTTGTGAAAATCCATTAGGTGCTAGGACAAACATATCAATTTCATTGAAATTATTAAATGGTGCACTCCTATGTTATTCCTGTTTCTCTGTAATATATCTGCTTGTTTTTGGAGGTATGATTACCTTGTCTTTTTGAGGAATCATTTGCCTGAATATGTAGGGCAAAGTTCAATTTAAAGCCCATGTTCATCACATCTAGGCAAGATTCCATGTTAAGAATAAAAATTATCTGGGTTTTATCACAATTTGCCTTTCTAGTCAACAATCTTTTCACTGCCTTATGTGTATCCTGTCTTAAAAATGCCTCACTTTTCAGATGTGTCTGATAGTTTCTTGATTTCCAACCCTCATTTCCACCTCAACCAAAAGTAGGCAAAAACCTTGTAAATAGTATTCGATATCAATCCCCTACAGGTTCAGATTTTCCTGGGCATTTAAAGCAAGATAAACTTTGGAGGCAAGCATTTGGGCCACCAGAAAACCCATGTTGAAGGTGGTGGGTGATGAAAGGCACAAGGAGAATGCTTAAGGTTTAAGGTCTCAACCGTGTGTGAAGTCATTCATCAGTGATGGCGTGTATTTGCCATGGAAGTACAAAGACTTGTCAATTGTTCATCTGTTAAATTCATGAAGGGTGGCAGATAACTTTTATCAAACGCAAGCATATATGTTCAAGTGGTTAATGCTATGCATTGCAAAATATAATAACTGGTGAATTATCCTAAAGTTACTAACGATCTCGGGCAGGAACAAAGGAAGTAATGTTTATTTGTGTAACACAGGACATACAGAAAGTTTCTGTTACTTCACAATGAGAAAGTTAGCAGTCAAGGGGCTTTCACTAAGAAAAAACAAATGAAGAAAAAGTGAGTGTAGCCTCTTTATTTCTAACTTCTTACATTAGAAGAATTTTTCAAGAGTTATAATACCTTACTCCATTATAAGCCTGAGTGTCATCCAAAACAGAACAATGTTGCGTGAGAAGCAAGGTAAATGAAAAGCTTTTTAAAAGATGATAGTTTTCCTTCTTGCCCACCCATAATATTGAGAAGGGATACCATCAAATATAAAAATGAAAAACGGTAGCGCTTATGCTTCATTTTGAGTTCTGATCAAGCCTGATATCAGAGGGCAGGAGATACATGTTCTACAGGTGGCTATTGACTTCTCACCTCAACAGAATAAATAAGAAATGTTATTTCTGATTCTTTTAATAAGAATAGAAAATAAAGGGAAAACTACAATTATCTGGAAAGGTCTCAGACTTAGATGGTTTGTACACATTTTGTTTATTAACTGAAGATTAAACAGGAACTCTTTTCAATGCCTTAGTTTTCTTGTTTAAAATCCTTTAAGAAAACAACTTACAGTTTCTGGCCAGGTGTAGTGGCTCACGCCTGTAATCCCAGTTTTCTGGGAGGCTGAGGCAGGAGAATAGCTGCAGCTCAGGGGTTCAACACCAGCCTGAGCACAGTGAGACGCCATCTTATATTTAAAAAAAAAAAAAAACTTACAGTTTCTGAATACGTTGAGACCTCTATAGCCTCCCAGATCATCAATATGACTATATGTAATTATTGTACATATAGATGAATAAGAGACTGAGCTGAATGTATCTGGTTCCGTAAACCAAATACATTTTTTCATGAATTTTTTCATGAATCTTTGTGGTTCTTGTCATTTGTTTAACCTTAAATTCAAAAGCATTTATGTTATTTGAGAGTTCTGGTTTGTTCAAGTGTATACAAAAACATGCTCTGCAAAAGGTTAGGATGAATTACCACACGATAGCCCTGTAAGAATACCCCTTTATTACCTTGTAATAAAGGTTCCTACATGCCATCTGGTCAGATGTCTAATTGGCTTCCCGATAATCCGATTTCTAGAACTGAGAAACTACAGGTCAAAATTTTTACAATGAAGCAGAATATCAATACAAAAATAGCCTCAGTTATCTATAATTCTGACTGAAGAAGAGCATACCTTTCTCTAAAGTAGGAATCTAATGACTGAGGATATATGGAAATTAATATAAAGCCATTGGTTAATTATTGTGAAATTTTTGACAGTTGACATTCTAAAGGAATAACTTTTCCTCACTTAAATACACTTAGGTAACATATCAAAAATACTATTTTATATATGATGCTTATTTTTGAGGACTTATTTGTAGGCAAATAATAGTCTTTTCACTAAAATGCCTTAATATGAAGAGGTTTTCTTACTCTACGGCATGAAATCCTGAGAGAATTCTGTCTAGAATTCATAATTAAGTTACAGACAATGGTAATATTGTCCATAATGGCCAAGCTAAAGAATGCTGACTATATAAAGATACATACTTTAAGTCAAAAAGTGGAGAGGGGAAATGTTTGACAATAAATGGCATACTTTAATGGGAGGAGGTATAGTATGACTATATAACATTAGACCATTATTCTTTCTTTAGAATGTTTCTGAATCTAAGCCTTTTAAATCTAGTGTGGCTACATAATTTATCACTCAAAACAGTACCTTTTGAGCACTAGTAATAATTACTCCCAGACTAAAGAACTAAACCAGGCTGGCCAGGACAAATCAAACTGTGTAGTTGTCCTGTTCATCCCAGAATGATTTCAAATAGCTGCTGTCCATGAGAAACTGTGGCTTGCACTGAACATTTTTTGGAAAATTAGTTATTTGGGGGCTACTCTCTGAAAAATCAGATCTGGATCCAATTTAATAAGAATAAGTTATAACAAATTCTGAAGGTAGAAGGTTGAGGACTTGAGCTTCTTCCGTTCTATAGGAGATGCTAGGCTGCATGTGTATCTAAACATTTTTCACATCTTTCAACTCCATTGCAATAAAATACAAAATATAAATGAAAAGTCAAACATGCAGGCATAGTATGTGACTTAATAACTTTGTACCCATAAAGAAAGAAAGGATTATACTCGTCTATAAAGATGCTTCTTTTTATGTGTGAATTACCAGTGAGACATATATTTAACAAACTGATAGGAGTATATTTTGTTATAAGCTACTCATGAGTTGAAACATGCTTTTTTGGCTTAACCGTTTCAGAACATCTGTGAGATGCAACTACAAAATAGAAATTGCTTAACAAACTATGCATTAAGAGAGCTACAATTTTGTTTCCCTTTGTCAAGGGAAAATAAAATAAATTTTCCATCAGTCACAATGAAAGCTAGAGGGACTGATTATTCAAAATACAGTAGCACCTACATTTCTCCAAATATTCCCCAAGACATGGCATTTGTGCTGAGTGTTCAATAATTTCCTCAAGCTATACACCTGAAAAAATATGTCTCAAGTCTGGTGTTCATAATCTGGTAGACAACCACATGTGTTCACAGCCCATATCTTTGAGACAATTATTCTCTTGGGTATGCAAATATACTGGGCTTGCAACATGTTTATTCAAAAGAGTGGGCAAGAATGTTTCTTAAGTGAGCATCTGCAGGTTTCCACTGGAAATCTGCATACAACAATACATTTCCCCATGAATTCATTTTTTAAAAAAAATTACAGTTATACATATTTTAAGGCTTTATCAAGAGTTAAGGAAACTCAATTTAGTAGCAATTTTTCATCAAGAAAAGCATAAGAAAGAAACAAAATTAAAGAGCCATGTTAGAGCTTATTACCTGGTTTATTGCTTGGATCTTTGCATGATCTAGACACACAAAAATTCAAACACTTAGATGTTTCTAACCCACCAGCCTGTTCACCATACGCTAGCCACATGCTATCCCACTGCTAATTCTAGGCTTAGTGTCACAACTATTCAGCTATTTCCTCTTTTCATTATTAACCTGCTCACTTATCTCTGGGCATAGATAAATTTAAAACTGTTTTAAAAAGGCTTTCAAAAAAGGCTTTCAAAAACTCAAAATATTCACCATAGTAAAATATATTATTGTAGATGTATCAGAAATGGATACTTAAAGTATCAAACATATACAAAGGAGTATATATATATAATATTTGAAAAAGACAATAAGTATAATATACACATATGTACAAACACTAAACCTAATTGATTCACTGTAATATTTGTATATAACTAAAATTATATACACAAAGAACACTGTACCCAACAAAGAATGAAACAACCATCTGTCTCAAAGTATTTAATTTAACCATGTAGTATTACCACACCAAAAAAATTTAAATAACTTTTCAAAAGCACATCTCAATAAGGCCGTATTTTTTCCCCAACACATTAAAAGCAAAATGACAGAGAATTTCTATTTTCAATACAATGAGTTATTTTATTTAGACATTTTAAATAAATTCAGTGATTAAGAAAGTATTTTTTTCAGTCCAAAAAATATTTTGAACTGAACGAAAGTGAAAATACTACATATCAAAAGTAGGAGGGGGCAGTTAAGTCACGCTTAGAGAAATAATTTATAACCTTAAATGAAAGGTTAGAATAAAGATAACTCCAATGTTCAAGCATACTTCTAAAAATATTAAAGAATAGCAAATTAAATGTACAAAACAAATAAGGAAATAATATAAGAAAAAATCAACTAGAAAAAAATAATATAGAGGAGATGAACAAAGCCAAAACTTGATTCTTTGAAAAGAATTTAACATTGATAACCCCCTGGCAAGACTAATTTCCTTAATCGGTCTTAAGAAAATATATAAGTATCCGATATTAAGAATAAATATATGAACATTATTCATGACCCTCTAAACCAAAGAAAGATCATGGAAGAGTATCTGAAAAACTCTATGTAATGGCCAGGCACAGTGGCTCACTCCTGTAATCCTAGCCCTCGGGGAGGCCGAGGCGGGTAGACTGTTTGAGCTCAGGAGTTTGAGATCAGCCTGAGCATGAGTGAGATCCCGTCTCTACTATAAATAGAAAGAAATTAGCCAAACAACTAAAAATATATAGAAAAATTTAGCCGGGCATGGTGGCACATGCCTGTAGTTCCAGCTACTCAGGAGGCTGAGGCAGGAGGATCGCTTGAGCCCAGAAGTTTGAGGTTGCTGTGAGCTAGGCTGATGCCATGGTACTCTAGCCTGGGCAACAGAGTGAGATTCTGTCTCAAAAAAAACAAAACAAAAAGAACCTCTATGTCAGAGGTTGGTAAACTACGGCCTGCTGTGCAAATTCAGCCCAGCACCTATTTTTGTACATCCATGAGCTGAAAATGGTTTACATATTTTTAACTGGATAAAAAAAATAAAAATAATATATCATGACATGTTAAAATTATATGAAAGTTAAATTTCAATGTCTATAAATAATGTTTTATGGGAACACAGGCACACTTCATTCATATATTATCTACGGCTATATTCATGCTACAATGAGGGTGGTAAGTAGTTATGAAAGGTACTGCATGGACCACAAAGCCTAAAATATTTTACCATCTGGCCCTTTATAAAAAAATTTTTGCAGACATTTGCAATTAAATTTAAATATTTAGATTAAAATATTTAAATATTACAAATATTTAGATTCAATGAAAAATTTCTAGAAAAACAAAACTTGACAATAAACTACAAGAAGAAATCACATTCCTAAAATCTACTCTATTAGAAAAAAAATACATCAAGAGGAAAGAAAAAGAACAATTTCCCAAATATTATTATAAACACTTTAAGACAATAATCTGACAAGGACATGGTTAAAAAGAAAAATTCCATATCACTCATGAACATATCACTCATGAACACAGATGCAATCATTTAAAACTAAATATAGCAAAATAAATTCAGTAATATGAACATAAGATAATATATTACAACAAAGTTAGTTTATTCCCAGAAAAAAAGTTTGTAAGAGTGAAAAAATAAATAGTACATGCAAATTGTATGATCATCTTAAGAGACATAGACAAAATTTGAGAAAATTCAGTCAAAAAAATAGGATAGTATATTTGGAAGACAAAGAGACCTCCTTAATCTGATAAAGATTCCAGCACATCTACAATAAACAATATACTTAAAGGTAAAATACTGCAAGTATTCCTCTGTTATTGGGAATTAAATAAAAATAGATGCCGTTACCACTTCTATTCAACAATGTACCTATTACAAGAAGATGAGAGAAAAAAATAAAAGAATTAAGGAGTGTTTAGGAAGAAATAAACTTTTAATATTCTCAGATGATATGATTGTATATGTAGACAATTCAAATGAATTCACAGTTAAATTAGTTGAATTAATAAATAAATTTAGTAAGTTTGGTGGCTCCATGGTCAATATTTTAAGAAGTCAATTATATTCCTATATAAAAGCAACAAAAATTAGAAAAATAAAGTTAAAAAAATGCTTTGCAATAGTATAAAAAAAATTCAAATACCTAGGATTAAACTAAATGAAAGCTTTACAAATCCTCTACACAAATAATGTTATTGAGAAAAATTGTAGTAGTCAAATATATGGAAGAATATAACATGCTCATAAATTTCATTCAATATTTTTAAAAAGTCACTTCTCAAAATAGTATAGATTTAAAGTAATTCCAATCAACTACCAAGCAGCATTTTTGTGAAAATTGATAAGACAATTCTAAGATGTATTTTGAAAAACAAAGAATAAACAAAGTGAAAGGATTTACTTTGCTAGACATTTATTGTTATAAATACATGGTAGGTAATTAATATTGTGGCATTGGCATAACATAGACTAAATAGACCAATGAAACAGATTACAGTCCAGAAACACACTCAATGTGTGGATATTTAATTTATGAGAAGAATGCTACTATAGATCAATAGGCAGAAGCTGGTCCTTTCAATAAATGATACTGGATCAAATTGATATCCACATGAGACCATATAGATGAACTTTTGTTTCTATTAATGGAAGAGTGAACACTTTATTTTCATAAAGAATAACCAAGTAACCAAAAAATGAGTTAGAATACTTTCAATCTTCTTAAAAGTATCAGCTAAGAAGCAACTGAGGAATTGCCAAACTGAGGTTAAAACCTATAAGATATGCAGAGAGAAGAGCTCTTCTAGTCAAAGAGTCATTTGCCTATCTGAAAGAAGTGGTCAGAAGGTGAAGTAAGATTTGGTTGGTCTTGGTGATTATAGTCCCAAACCCATCAAAGGAGGAGACCTAGATAAGCCAATCCTATTTTGATTCGGGACTGCAAAGGTCGCATCATTTGATAAACTGGCCCTCACAAAAACTATAGCCTAATCTGTAATCTTCTGGTTGGCCCAGGAATTTTTAAACATTGAATATGGATAAAGAAACTCAGAGATGCGTATCTCTCCTCAGGTGCCAGGCAAAAGAAAATAGAAGTTCTAGATAAAGGAAGAAAGCATCATCCTAAGCCTCAAAATATTTTTTAAAATACTGTCTTAAATACACATCCAGTATATCAAATACTGAAGAGATAAGACTCTAAAAGCAAAAATCTGCAGAAAAAATAAGATAGATTGGGTGTAGTGGCTCACACCTGTAATCCCAGCACTTTTGGAGGCTGATTCAGGAGGATCTCTTGGGGCCAGGAGTTCAAGACCAGCATAGGCAACATAGGGAGATTCCATCTCTACAAAATAAAAAATTAGCTGGCCCAGGGGTGTGCACCTGAAGTTCCAGTGTTATGGAAAGTTCAGTACTTGTCCCCGAGGCCACATCAGAAGAATGAGGACAAGTGGTTTGAAGAGAAGGAAAGAGGAGTTTATTAATTTGCCAGCTAATGAGGAGGTTGGCAGACATCTGTCTCAAAGCACCAATGTCCTAATAATAAGCAGAAATATAGAGCTTTTAAAGGGTAGGCTCCCAGCTTTAGGCACTTGCTGTTCAAATACAATTGATGATTCTAATCCTCCCATCTCTGCTGAAGACAATCCCCATGAACTCCACCCAGGACCTCCCTAGCACAGGCCATCTCCTGTAGCACAAAGAACAAAAGACGATCCCCTGCCCTCCCAACCGCTGGCCTGAGACGGGGATGCAGGTCCCAGTTCTCCAAAAGTATTGGGGGATGTTTTAAAGAGATATAAAACCTTTTTGCCATATTTTCCGGCCATTTCCTCTGTTACATATTCCCCACTGCCAATATTTCCCTTCTGTTTCTGTGGGAGGACGGATGACTATTCTGTTACATTTCCCCTTTACTCTCCGTTACACCAGCTACTCAGGAGGCTGAGGTGGGATGATCATTTGAGCCTGGGAGTTTAGGGTTGCAATGAACTGTGATTGTGCCACTACACTCCAGCCTGGGAGACAAAGTGAGACACTGTCTCAAAAAAAAAAAAAAAAACAGGCAACATTTACGGACCCATAGGAAATCCAGGAGCTGTAATTATTAGACACAGTAAAAATTAACACTCGAAAAATTTCATTGTGGTAAAAACGACAATAGCATAATTTGAAAAATTCAGAAATGAAGTGGTAAATATATTACATGACAGAGCCGATCTGATAAAGAACCAAATAGAAATTCTAGAAAAGAAAATTACAGACCAGGTGTGGTGGCTCATGCCTGTAATCCTAGCACACTGGGAGGCTCAGGCGGGTGGATCATTTGAGCTCAGGAGTTCGGGACCAGCCTGAGCAAGAGCGAGACATCCTCTCTACTAAAAGTAGAAAAAGAAACTAGCTGGACAACTAAAAATACATAGAAAAAAGTAGCTGGGCATGGTGGTGCATGCCTGTAGTCCCAGCTACTCGGGAGGCTGAGGCAGGAGGATCACTTGAGCCCAGGAGTTTAAGGTTGCTGTGAACTAGGCTGATGCCAGGGCACTCTAGCCCAGGCAAAAAAGTGAGACTCTGTTTCAAAAAAAGAAAATTACAAAAACAAAAACTAAGAACTTAATATACAGACGTAAGAACTGATTACATGCACCTAAAGAAATCTTTAGAAATGAAAAAAAATCATAAGAAACTACCTACAATTATGCACTGAGAGACAAAAAGAAAACAGCATGGTAAGCAAAATACACATACATAATTGAGGGTCTAAAAGGAAACTCCTTCAACGTTGAAGAATAAGACAAAGTTCCTTAATATTAAAAAAGGACAATAAGACAATGAAATTATATATTTAAAGCACTGATGTAAAACAATGCCAAATTAGAATTTGAAGAACACAATTAGTAAATTTGACCTATTAGACATATATTGAGAAACTATAAAATACACCTTCTTTTTGAAAACACAAAGATTTATAAAAATTGACCATGTTCTCTATCTGTAATAGCAAATCACAAAAAATTTCAAATGTTTAAAATCATAGAATATTTTTTCTCTAAATGAAATGTAGCTGTGTTAGAAATCAACAAAACAACTAGAACATCACATGTATTTGTAAATTAAGAAATACACTTACAAATATCTTATGGATCAAACACAAAGATGACTGGAAAATATTGTTAACTGACTACTAATGAAATACTACAAAGAAAAATCTGAGCAATATAACCAAACCAATAGCCAGAGGATACTTATAATCTTGCATGTGCTTACTAGTAAAATTAAAAATGGAAAATTATTATCATCCATCCCAAGAAGAAAAGGAAAAACAAAACAAATTCAAAGAGAGTTGAAGAAAATAGCAAAAATAGTAGCAAATAGCGAGATTAATAAAGGCAAATTTATTTCTTTGAATGAGAATTTAACAATCTTCTGTTGCAAATGCTCAAGAAAAAAAGAATGTACAATAAAGCAATATTAGGAATAAAAAAGACTACTCTAATCAAAGATCCAAAAGACATTTTTAAAAAATAAGCTTTTGTCACAGACAATTATAAAATTGGAAAAAAGAAAAGAAACAGTTTTCAGGCACTACTAGCAAAAAGCACAGGACTGCAATTCTTGAGAAGGAAAGTACCCACATTAAGCCTAATTATTTACCCTTGCTTTCTCCCTAGGCATATTTTCTAATCTGTCGTACATGAAAGGAATACAACAACCCTCAGAGGGCTGAGCAAATGGAGCTGTTAAGGTGTTTGAAATTTGGAAATCAGGGAACTAGAAAGCAGAAAGCCAAAGAGCTGGAGACAAAATCATCAATGCGGTGGAACCATTTAGGCCCTTGGCTGACTTTGAACCTGTATACACATCAGGTAATATTACAGGAATTCTAGGAGAGATCAGTTACTGAAGGACTGAGATCAAAACAGAGATTTCAAATGTTGTACAACATAGGATTGATAGTGGAGTTCAATTCTGATCACAGAGGAATATCCTTGATGAATATTCAGGAGATTTCTTTGAGATCCCAGAAAAACCATGCCTCAGGAGTAAGGTCTGTACCATGGATTAAGGGCAATATCAAAATACACATCCTATTAAAGCCTAAAATCTAGCCTCTACATGATCTTGATTAGCATCCAGGAACGTAATTACTTCCCAGAAAAAAATAATTCAACTCTTCTAACTGGAAAATAAAATCATAAAGATTCTATACAAAATATAACTCACCATGTCAAAAATATAATTAAAAATTGCTAAACATGCAAGGAAGCAGGAGAAAATAACTGATAATCAAAAATAAGTTATTAGACGCTTATCCAGAGATTCAGATATTGAAGTTAGCAGATCAGGACTTTATAGTAATTGTGTCTAATGTGATAAAACTGAGGAAAAGATGGAAAAAATAAAGGAAAATATGATGTACTTTAATAGAGTAGTATGATCTATAAAAAAAAATGGAATGTGCAGGTAGAACTACAAACTACAATATCAGAAATTAAGAATTCACTAGAGGCCAAGCACGGTGGCTCACGCCTGTAATCCTAGCACTCTGGGAGGCCAGGCGGGAGGATTGCTTGAGCTCAGGAGTT
>CAUYSK010123439.1:0-15893 GCA_963575035.1 Avahi laniger
TGAAGAACATACAGTGGGGGAAAGGACAGGCTCTTCAATAAATGGTGCTGAGAAAACTGGATAACCACATGCAGAAGAATGAAAGTAGACCCTTATCTCTCACCATAAAAAAATCAAATCAAAATGGATTAAAGACTTAAATCTAAGACCTGAAACTATGAAATTACTAAAATAAAACATTGGGGAAACACTTCAGGACTGGTCTGGGCAAGGATTTCTTGTGTAATACCTCCAAAGCACAGGCAACCAAAGCAAAATTGGACAAATGGGATCACATCAAGCTAAAAAGCTTCTGCACAGCAAAGGAAACAATCAACAAAGTGAAGAGACAACTCACACAATGGGAGAAAATATTTGCAAACTGTCCGTCTGACAAAAGATTAATAACTTTAATATGTAAGGAACTCTAACAACTTGATAGGAAAAAATCAAATGATCCAATTAAAAAATGGGCAAAGGATCTGAATAAACATTTCTCAAAAGAAGACATAGGAATGGCCAATAGGTATATGAAAAAATGCTCAACATCACTAATCATCCGAGAAATGCAAATCAAAACTACAATGAGATATCTTCTCACCCCAGTTAAAATGACTTTTATCAAAAAGGCAATAATGAATGCTGACAAGGATATGGAGAAAGGGGAACCATCATACATTGTTGGTGAGAATGTAAATTAGTGCAACCACTATGGAGAACAGTATGGAATTTCCTCAAAAACCAGAAAATAGAGCTATCACATGACCCAGCAATCCCACTGTTGGATTTATATTCACAGGAAGGGAATTCAGTATATTGAAAATATATCTGCACTCCCATGTTTATTGGAGCACTTCACAATTGCCAAGATATGGAATCAACCTAAGTGTCCATCAATGGATGAATGGATAAAGAAATTGTGGTACACAATGGAATACACACAATGGAATATTATTAGGTATCAAATATGAAATGTCCAATTTCAAATCAAAAGTTTAGATTATTATATTACAAACAAGAAGCAGTACAATTAATCAAAGTATGTGCCTAAACTATCGATACAGTTTTGCCATCTTAATGGTAGCTTGTTTACACTAGCAGCGAAGATGCTGGGAGAGTGAGTGGCAATGAAATCGCAAAAGGCATTTTCCACACCTTGTTGAGAAAGCCTGGCGCAAGTGGTAGTCAGTTGGTGCAAGGTCTGGTGAATAAATACAGTGGATGAGAGAATTTCCAAGTCCAGCCTCTGTAGTTTGAGCAGCATTGTTTGTACAGCATGTGGTCAAGTGTTGTCTTGCAAGAGGATTGGCCTGTCTCTATTGACCAATCTTGGCTGCTTAATCACAAGCATTCTCAGCATTTCATTCAATTGATTGCAGTAGACATCTGCTGTAATCAACTGACCGGGTTTCATGAAGCTGTAGTGGATAACACCAGCACTCGAACAGACACCATTAGCTTTTTTTGATGAATATTCGGTTCTGGACTGTGTTCCAGCACTTTGTCTTTATCCAACCACTGTGCCAAATGCTTGTGATTGTCAAAAAGAATCCATTTTTCATTATACATATCAATACGGTGTAGAAATGGTTTCTTTATGTCGTGACAGCAAAGAAAGGCAAGTTTCAAGACGACTTCTCTTCTGATGCTTGTTTAATTCATGTGGTACCCATCTATCCAGTTTCTTTACCTTGCCAATTTGTTTCAAATGGTCCAATATTTTTGGAATAGTAATGTCAAACCTTGCTGCTAATTCACTTCCACTACAGCTTTCATTTCATCATTATCTACGTTGGCCTTGGGTCACCCATGTGGCTCATTTTCAAGATTAAAATCACCACAATAGAACTCAAACCATCAACATACTGTGCATTCATTAGCCATATCCTTCCCAGACACTTGGTTGAAATTTTGAGCTGTCTGTGCAGCATTGGTTCCACGACAAAACTCATATTCGAAAATAACATGAATGTTTGACTTACCCATGGTTTCACAAAAATTGCTCTAAAAAAAACTTTGAAAGATAATCACAAACCAAACCATGCGTTTGAAAGAATTATCTTGTACCTTCACAATAAAAATAAAAGAAGTGTCGAAGTGAGATGTCAGAGATATCAACTGTCAAACTTAGTACTTAAGGAAATCAGACATTTCATACTTAAGAGCCTAATTATAGCCACAAAAAGGAATGAGATCCTGCCATTTGCAACAACATGGATGGAGCTGGGGAACATTATGTTAAGTGAAATATGCCAAGCACAGAAAGACAAATCTCACATGTTCTCACTTATATGTGGGAGTTAAATATTAAAAACAATTGATCTCATGGAGACAGAAAAGAATTATGGTTACCAGAAGCTCATTTCAAGTATACAATTCAACGATTTTTAGTAATTTTACCAAGTGGTACAGCCATCACCATAAATGAGTATCTGCCCCCTCAAAGATCCTTCATGATCATTTACCGTTAATTGCCGTTCGCACCTCCAGCCCCAGAAAACCACTGCTTTCTTCTTTCTCTATAAATGTGCCCTTTCTGGGCATGTGTCATATACATGGAATCATACAATATGTGACTTTTTTGTCTGGTTTCTTTTATTTAGCATAATATTTTCAAGGTTCATATATGTTGTAGCACATATTGACAGCATGTATTTCATTCCTTTTATGACTGAATAATATTCCATTATATGGCTATACCACACTTTATTTATTGATAACAACTGAATACTTGGGTTGTTCCAGTTTGTGGCTATTATGAATAATACTATGAACATTTGCGTGGACATACATTTTCGTTTCTCTTGGGTAGATATCTGGAAGTGGAATTTCTGCGATTTATGGTAGTTTTATGTTTAGCTTTTTGAGAAACTGCCAAGCTGTTTTCCAAAGTTGCTGTACCATTTTGCATTCTTGTTTGCAATATACGAAGGTTCTATTTCTTTAAATTCTTAACAATATTTGTTATTGTCTGCCTTTCTTATTATAGCCATTCCATTCTATGTGAAATGGTATCTCATTCTGGTTTTAATTTGCATTCCCTTAATGATTAATTTTCATGTGCCCAAGACTTGAATTCTAAGAGTTCTGTTTGGATAATGTGTTAACTAATATGAGGAATATAGGAAGATAAGTGGATTTGTAGGAAGGATAATGAAGTTATTGTTGGCTGTCTGCATAACACTGAGTTTGAGATGTTCAAAAGGCAGTTAAGAAACTTGGGTCTGGAACTCAGAAGAGAATTCAAGGCAGGAGACATATATTTGGGACTCGGCTACACAGGGCTGGAAGTTAAAATCAAGATTAGGTGAGTCCACCAACAGAGAAAAAATAGAACAAGAAGCTCAAGAATATTTAGGAATATTTATTTTTAAGAAATTGATAGAGAACGGTGTACCAGTGAGGGAGGCAGAGATTTATGACACATAGGAGAGACTAGTGTCATGGATGCCACTGGAAGAAAGATTTTGAAGGAACAAGGGGAGGTCAATATTAGCAAATACCTCATAGCAGCACAGAAAGTTAAAAAATAAGAAGAGATCATTGCCTTTTGTGGCTACATATCAGTTGTTGATGATGATGGAGTAATTTCCATGGAAGGGAGGAGATACTAAATTGAATTTCTAAAGTTCAAAATTTTATTAAACTTTTTATTTGTTCATATATTTTGCTTCCTGTGAATACCCTGTAGTTTTGGAAATTTTTTATTATATATGGAAAGCAACAGTTTTAAAAATTCAATTTAAGTTTCTGTTTGTTTTTTGGACATGGCAATTTTTTTATCACCGCTCTCTTTTCTCCATTTCTCCTCTATCCATACTTCTTCATTCATTTTCTGTTTGAGAGCTCGGGTTGGAGCTCTTAGATAAAGAGCCTTGTCAATAATGCTACAGAGACAAATCAGGAATAGGCTGTCATGGGTTTAAAGAAAGAATAAGCCCTGGGGATTTATCATGTGTGCTTCTGTAAATATCAAATTTGATTTTTGTTTTTGTGTGTAGTGGGAATAGCATTTAATATCACTATTTGAGTCATTGAACTAATGTCTGTTGAGCTCATTACTGTTCCTCATTTAGAGAACCCTTTATGGACATCCACTCCCTAAGTTTGTTACCATTCGTGGGAAAATATTTGACCCAAATACTCTTTGCTCCTCTGTGACATGGATCATAATTCTGTCACAGTGAGCTGCTCCCTTTCTCAACCACAGGGATATCCAATCATTCCAAATATACATAAACCCTGTTATTTCTTTTATAGACTTCAACTTTGAGCCTGAATCTCTTTTCTTTTCTCTCTTTTTTGACTTTCAATTTTAGAAATAACTTTCTTGCCTCTATATTGAACAGAGCATCTAGACCAGCCAGAAAAATTCAGAATGATTATAATTCTGATAAAGAACTTCTCTAATTCTCTCTGGATGATGCATTTTTGGGACCACTTAAGAAGCCATGTGGATGACTTGAGTGGATGGACTCATTTCTAAATTTTCTTCAGTTGAATGGTTCAAATGAAGACTCTCGATATCCTCTTTTCCTTGGTATCCTTTTGTTATGTTAACACAACATGGTCTAGATTCAGTAATTTCTGAGAAGTGGTAAGGCCAAATCTATCCTGGTGACATATTTCCCTAAGTCTTGATAGGTCTCCTCTACCTCTCCCTGTAAAGAGGACCTTCGAAGTTCCCGTGTATTTTTTTATGGTGACACCATCTAACTCTTGGAATGTTTCTCATAGGATAGTGAAGATGTAAAGATTTAATGCTCCTGGGAGAAGCGGTTCAGGATAAAGGTAATATCACAGCAACTATAATTCCTAGTGATATTCTGACTCTTTCATTGAAGAAACATTACTCCAAGATAAAGTTTATTTTTGAATATCCACAAGAATTTCATTACCTTTCAAAATCATGTGATTTTAAAAAATGAACCAAAATGTTTGGTGAGAGATGTTCTTCCAAATATTTCCCTTCTTTTTTTTTTTTTATTTCAGAATATTATGGGAGTACAAATGTTTAGGTTGCGTATATTGCTCTTCTCCCCCCCCACTCCGCCAAGTCAGAGCTTCAAGCATGTTCATCCTTCTTTTTTTTGATAAAAATAATTTTATTATTATGATTTCTTTTTTTTATGTCATAATATTACGGGGGTACAAATGTTTAGGTTATATATATTGCCTTTGCCCTGCCTGAGTCAGAGCTACAAGCGTGTCCATCCCCCAGACGGTTCTTCTTTGTGGAACATGTTCTGACATTAAAGGAATTCAGTACCTAAGGTAATTCTGGGGAGAAACAAACTGATGCTCACAGTGTGAATTAGCCAAAATTTCATGAAGGTTTACATTACAGACACAAATTTTGCTTTAGATAGAATAAATAAGAGTTTAAACCACCAACAGTTTTAACAATTCCTAGAGTACAGAAATAAGAAATTAGCAAAAGACTATTTGAATCAAAGCAGAAAATCCAATTAAAGTCAGCTATTTCTCATAAATTATTTTCAGAATCACAGAAATAATTAGAAATAAAATAATTCTTTTTAATTTAGAACATTTTAAAATTTAATAACTGTAATAAAGAGTACAAACATGGTTCTTCTAGTTTAACAGGAGAGGGGTTCTCTTTGGGTCAGACAGAATTCTATGTTTTCTTTCTATTAATGTCCCAAAATGATATCTGAATATATAGTTAATTTGGGTATTATCAAAATGGATGGAATAAGAAGGTAAAAGTTATCATGTTCCTTTATGTAATAGAAATAGAAACAGTATGGAAGATTTTCCATACCTATTCTATTTACTGCACAGTTAATGTAAAATATAAATCTCTAAAACAATTTGAGAACTATTAATATATATTATGTAAAGTGCAAATTTATCCACTATAAGAGACTTCTCAAAACCATACTTTGTAAAACAAGCAAAAGACTGTATTATTGTAATAATAGACACTTATCTGTAAGTATATTGGAGAACAATTTATGTGCTCAAATATATATAAAACATATTGTGACAATCATTTTCTTATTTAAAAAGGAATTATTATTAATATGCCAAGTAGATTAAAAGGTACTTTTTCTCTTAAGTTCAAAAGTGGTGTTACTAGCATCACACATGTTTTTGGACTAATTTTTTGTTTGTGGTATTTAATTTTGCAGTGATTTTTAACCATCTATCATTGGTATTATGCATGTTTCACAAAGGTTGGCCAATCGTTCACTGCAATGTACAACATAATGTTTCTTTTCTTAAAGTTATAATAATTATGTAAGTTTTGAACCCATGATTGAAGCAAGATCACATTTCACTTAACTGATGTAGCTAGTTTGTCCCAATGTAAGATTTTTATGATTTTATTAAGTAAAAATTGAACCCTTGGGAATCATACCCATTATCATTGGAGCAGAAATCCTTTTTTTATTTTTTTCCTTTTTTGTATGTTGTCAGCACAACAACATAAAATATTTGTTAATGTGTACACTCACCTATATCAGCAAATATAGTTCTTGGCCCACATTGTCTTTTGCTTCTTCTTTCTTTCACTTCTATAGCCATTAACCAAATGTATTAATATTACTGTAGTAAGAAACCTAACCCTGGGAACCTTGCCTTCTTTGGTTCTATCCCACACAGAATCATTGGCATAATTTTCCTCAAACATTGTCATAATTCTTTTTCTCCTTTATTTAAGAACAATTGGTAACATTCTATGGCATGTTGTGTATACACATTTGTCCTAAGAGTTAATATTCTTCCTTCCTCTGACCCTTTCCCTGTTAGCAATCTCATTTCCTCCTGCTCTTTGGCATAGTCTCTTAGCTACTTCCAAGCCATCTGGTTGTTACTGGCACATGGTATTTGCTTTTAACTACTTTCCTGCCTGTGCAGATGTCACCCTTGAATTACTGGGAGCCCACTGCTTCCTGAGGCAGCCCGTTCCATCTTTGCGTAGGTTCATTAAGAGAGCTTTTCTCTTTACTATATAAATCAACTATGCAATTTTTGCATTTCTCTTTGTTTGTACGTCGGTCTAAAGAGATCTTCTTTCTTAGTTGTTTTGCATATGTGTGGTTATGTCTACGGTGGTGCTTTGTTTAAGTTGCAGGGAAGGATCTCTGCACCTGGCACTTCTACATTTTCACGCCTGATACACCCTCCCACCACCTAGTACCACAACAGTGTGAGCTGTAACTTTGGGCATAGCACACGCTTAATACATGTTTGATGTCTACACTGCCTTCTAAATACAGAACTATTTATATGTGAAAGTATATATATTTAATTACATCTATCAAAAAATAGTAAAATCTCTATCTAGGAAATAATTCTGTGAATTTTAGTTGTAAAGATTGAATATAAGCCTGACCATGTGCACACTCACCCCTGCCCTGCCACAGCAAAATTTCAAAACGTTACCAATTGTTTTACTAAGAAAACAAAACATGTTGTATGCATTTCTGTCTATAATTGGTTAACAAAGAAAATGTTACATGTTATATATCTATCCAGACTTCGAATGGCTAGGTTTGATATATGTGTAATGCACTATTATTTTCTAGATCATAAAACAATTGGTATATTTGGTTCTACCTGTGCAATTTCATATAATGCAGAAAAAATATTGATAGTTTTGCTTGCATTTCATAATGTGAATATGAGAAAATTCCTTGGCATTGTTAATTCAAAAATGTAATTATAGTTTTCAAAAAGTCTATGTAGCCTGAATTTTATTAGTATCTCTAAATTGTTAACATCCCTGAATACCTTTTCTTTTAAACTACTTGAAAAATTGTTTCCATAACAATTTTAAGTGAATCTCCTGTGATGCTATTTTAGTCATTGTAATCAACCATAGCCTATAACTCGATTTCAATCAAATATATTTTAAATATATTTCAAATATATTTCAATCAAATACACTTATAATATACATCTGTGGGTTTCTTCTCCTGAACTCCCTCTACCCTACCCAAGGGATGCTGTTACCAAGTGTGATAACTGACCATGGAGACCAGAGGTTGCTTTTCATTTATCCCAAATTATGTGGCAAATATTGTCCAGGGGCAGCTAGGTAGGGTCATCATCAGTTGAAGTCTGGTCTAAGTTAGATAAAGATAGGGTGATAGACTTTTCACTAAGGTGGTTACTTCCTTTGTGACCAATAAGCCCTGATGGATTGGTTGAATGGCTGTTGCAGCAGATTGCAGCTGGGGGCAGGGCTGGCTTGGGGTAAGGTGGGCGGCACAGGTGTGGGGGAGCAGTGGGGAGGGCTCCTCGACAGCTCACATTACTCTGTCGTGCTGCTTTGCAGTCCTGAATTATCAGCAGTGAATTATTCTTTTTCAGTTCTTATTATTACTAGATTTCTTTAAAGCCCACTTTTATGTCTGCCCACTAATCATTTATGTAATTTTAGAAGGCAAAATGCATGAGACACAGAGCTAATTATGCATTCTATTATGTCTTTAGATTTCTGGATGAAAGTCATGTTCCAACACTCAATCCCTTCCCTAAAACTCATTTCCACAAGTGATAATTTAATGATCTATTTACTTTAAAGGTTTGCCTTTGGGGACAAGGATTATCCTGGTTAGCTCCACTTGAAAGAATAGACTTTTATTTCATGGAATCTGTATGCATTTAGAAAAATCATTGTGGGCTTTGAAAATACATTTAATACAAAACATGTTCAAACCCATGCTTTGGCTATCTGTAGGTAGAAATGATCCCCTTATACTTATGCAGAGTATGAGAGACATAGGGTCCACAAGTTTCGAATTCCATTGATTAAACACAGGAACCAACCAGCTGTGGAAACAATGTGTATGCGGCAAATTGCAGCTTTGTTTTTCAATTCTAAAGTCAGTATGTGTGAACAACAAAAGAATGATTAAAAGGTGACACAATTCTTAAATGTGATGATGGCCAATCACTTTTCCCTGATCGATTTAGTTCTTCTACCATTTAGCCAATCTATTGCATTATACATAAGTAGCTAGCTAAGAATGCAAACATTAGTCTCACATATAATTCTCAATTTGATCTCCTAGTTTTTCTTTTACTCTGCAGGTTGAAAAACATCATTTTCAGTAATTACATACACGACTCCTAGGTCTAAGTCATATACTTGATTATGAAGAGATAATTTCCTATGTTTCTAACAGCAGAGTGCAGTATTTTGCAAGGAAAGGTGCCCTTGTGATTTAGCATATATTAATTTCTGTTGGACTGTGCTTTTTTTGAGCCCTTAGAATACAGTTCTATCAGAGTGTGTGCAAAACTCTTCCACTATAAACTTTACATTAATGTTTCTAAAATTTAAGTCAAAAATACAACTTCAACTGGGTTCTAGATTTAGTGACAACAAAGGCCAAGTGGATTACAAGTGGAGAAACACCGTCTCCTTCTAGATGTCAGTGTCCACCTCGGAGCCACATTTGCGGCAGAAGATTTCCTTGTTCTGGGTCAGGAAGCCTTCACCCACCAAGGAGACAGAGCACTTCCCACAGTTAAAGCATTCGCTATGCCACTGGCGGTCCTGAAAGCAGATAAACTTGGCACCTTTGAGACCTGTAAAGAAATTGGAGAAAAAGAGTAATCTATCCTTTCAAGGAATAGATTCAACATTCTATCAGGTAATTCTCTAGAAACTGGAGATGCAGCCATGAGCAAGATCACCTAGAGGCAAATAACCCTGCAAAGAATGCTGCCCCATCCCTGTGTCCAGCTGGGAATATCAGTCCTAGGCAAGTTCCACCTGTGCCACCCAAGCAGATTCCCAGGAAAATTCTGCCATAATCTGCAGAAGTAGGTAGAATCTGGATATAAAAACCACATATTTTTGGAGACAGATAAGGAAATACAGTGTAGTGCAGTGGGAAGAGGGCATAGGTTTTGAATTCAGAGATATTTAAGTATGAATATTGTTGCTTTTTCTCTCTGTGTGACCTTAAGTTTTCATAGCTGAAAAAGAAAGATAAGATGAAATAAATGTACACTTCCTAACCTCGTGTCTGATGTTTTAATGATTTTTAGTTCTCTTTTCTTCCTTCATTTTTCCTTGCTTAATTTTACATAGAATAAGTCCCTTGGTCATGTGGTTTGGAACATGATTGCCAGACATCTTAAACAGAGGATTTCATCCAGACTGTCATACAACCATCTTAATACGACGACCTTATTACCCTTCTCAGAGATAACTTCAGCTTAGGGTTGCAACAAAGATCTGTGAATCTGATCACTCTAACCACTGAGGCCACGCTATCCAGTGATTAGTTTCTAAGTACTTCATCAGCCCTTACCACTTTAACTTGGGCCTCACCTGAACCATACTGTTTCTTTAAAAAGTAGTAGAATTTGAATCTTCAGTGAGGCTCTGATCTCTGTCTCTCTCACTCCAGGGTGCGGTTCAAGAAACTGATTTTGAGAAGTTATAGAAACAGAGAAAAGGTCTAGGGATTGGGAAGAGGTTGAGATGCCGTAGGCTTGGGTCTTTATTTATTTGACATTTTCTCCATTTTCTTAGTGCTATGGACGTCCTCTGATTTGCTTATCGTTCACAGAGTGAGGCTAAAATAGTTCACGTGCTGATTAGCATATAATTTTCAAATACTCCATTTGAAACGGTGAAGCAAAAGGGTGAATAAGCATTCTATTTCAGATAAACTCTTAAATATGATAATAATCTCTTGTTTCCATCCTGAAAACCTTATTTGATATCTTCATATATAATTTATTGGTTGATGGAGAAATTTGCATCAAATTCCTCTACTTTCCTTGATTAAATTTATAGCTTGCTTATCTATGATGCTATCATCATTACTTTCTAATAAGTGTAAATCAATTGTGTACCAAATAATTCCCTTAGTGTTATTCAAAACTTTAATAAGCTGACTGCAAGAGTAATGTTCTATGTATACATATATATAAATCATGTCTGTTCATAAAACTAATTATTACACATCTAACATTTTGATGCTCATGTTTTTTTAAATTTTATTAAGTCTTGTAAAAGTGGCAAATGTAATTCTTCTAGAATTTTGCAAAGAAGAAAAAAATAGAAGCATCTGGCAGCAAGACTTTAAGAAAGGACTGACCGAACATGTGAGATGTTTGTAAATTGTTCCAAATTTGGATATGTTTACTCTCTTAGGTCATGAGAGTTATTTGCAGTGAAAAAGCTATCCAGGAGACAGGTCTCTGATGCTTATTTTATGTTTTCATAGGTTTCTGACAAGTCAGTAGAATAAGAGCTAGCATTTGTTGAGTGCTTGAATATGTGCCAGTCACTAGTCCAAGCCCTGAGTATGTATTACCTTGTATAGCCCTCAGCTTTCCTTCATGGGGTAGATGTTAACATCATCTCCCACTGTGCAGACAAAAACCGTGGAACAAAGAAGTTTAGCCACGTGCCCAATGTTAGCCAACTAGGAAGTGGCAGATCTGAGATCCAAGACCAGGCCGGCCTTTAGAGCCTGTGCTTTTAACCTCATAGAATTATGTTTGTGACTTTCTCCTTTGTAAAAAAATATAATCAGGAACATTAGCATCTCTCTCTGAAGAAATCACATTTGAAACTCCTTTTCCTCAAAATAAACAGAGACAGAAGAAAGATAATGTGTGATCTTATTCAACTTCTCTTTTTGCAAATGAGGCAAATGAGGACCTAGGAGGTGAGCTATGTACCCAGGGTCACGCAGAAGTCAGGGGCAGAGGAAGAACTAAGTCTTTTACTTCCCCAGTCCAGAACACTTTTCAGTAATCAACCTGCTTCGTTTATTCCCCGATAATTTGAGAGGTTAATCCTGTCTTAAAGGAAGAGAAAAAACTGTAGTTATACCTGGAGGCTGTTGAAATGAAGCAATGGGTTTAAAAAAATTATACCTGATGATTTGTAGCTAGATTTAGTTAATACAAAATAGTATTTTGAAAACATTCTAACACAGCTTCTTTCTAAAATTAGTTAATTTTTAATTGGCAAATATATATATGAGATATAGCCATAGCATGATGTTTTGATATATGTATACATTGTGGAATGGCTAAATTAAACCAATTAATGTATTCATTACCTCACATGTTTATCATTTTTTATGGTAAGAACATTCAAAATCTACTCTCTTAACAGTTTTCAAGTATTTATAATACATAGTTACTATTTAATGACTATAGTCACTATGTTGTAGGATAGATCTCTTGAACTTATTCCTCCTAATTGAAATTTTGTGTCCAAGAATACAAGCTTTTTAAGGTAATGTAATGTTTTCATGAATGCTTAATTTTCTGAATGTAAATATACGGCAGTATCAGAATTTCCTATGGTACATTAGCTCAAATAGCTCAATTTTAAAGAAGCACTATTGCATGGCCTATGGATATGTAACAATCGAATCAAGATATATTAAAGTGAGTTGGAAGGCTTTGCAAGCATTTCAGTCTCTGGGGTCTCAATCACGAAGTCAAAAGAGGATTAAGATAATTATGAGACATTCCCTTTAGATTGACTATTCTAAGTTAAAATGTAATACTGCATTTGAGTTACTTTTGGGTCAGATCTTTTGTTCTTGATCATCCTCATGTTTTTGTGCAGAACAAAGTTGTTTTTCCATTTGAACTTTAAAAACCTGGAACAGTCTATCAGAAAATTCACTTAGAAACATGAATCTGTGATGGATCAGAATTGAAACTCAAATTCAGAGCTTGTGTAGGCTGTTTGAAAATTGCTATTAGTTACTTGGGTCCCCAGAGAACTTTGAAATCCTCTTGAGTTGTTTAACTTTCTCATTTCCTCATTGAAGCCCCCTTTTATTCTGATCCAATTCAAGAAAAGTGTTGTTGTCAAATAAATTGACTGTGACTGCAGATTTTACTAAGGCGATTCTGGAGGTCCAGGAACTGTTGCATATTTGGAAGTCTCGTTTTCTAACTAAATTCGGTAGAGAAGGTGGCTTATTCTCTTGGCTGTAGGAGTTGCCTAAGACGTAGAAGGCAGGGGGCAGAGTGGTTAAAAGCATGGGTTCTGGAGCCCGGTGGGCTGGAATTCATAATGTAAGTCCTTGCAAGACACCCCCCCCCCCGCCCCAGGAGGTGACGTAGCTGAACAAAAGACACAGGGTGTGAGGAACAGAGAGGGCATACCCTGTGCAACGGGGCAGCCACCCAGCACCATATGACAGCAACCCTGCCAGAGGATGTGGAAGCAGTCTGCTCACCCATGGCAGGTTCTTCATTTACTTTTGGTGACAGAGATGGATTTTACATTATTTGTTTCCAAACATATGCAGGCCAAACATAACCCACCTGCTGGCCAGATGTAGCCCATTGCAGTGTGAGATTCTGACAAACATGGTGCCCCTGGATAATCAAACAGGACCATGCTGTTTGTCCAGGTAACTCCCTCCCTCCCTTTGCAAGTCAATGAAAGCCTGCCAAATTGGGGTTTGCAGTGAAACTCTTTCCTTTGGTTGGAAGATGCGTGAAGTTTCAACTTTTATTTTCTTATATATTTCAAGATGAAGGAGGAGGAAAGGGATAAAATGATCTTTAATTCTATGTTACATAAACCGAATTAGAAAATGAAATATAATTAAGAACACTAGGAATGGAGAGTAGAAATATAGTTCTGCCACCTTAAGTGACTATAAACTGCCAAAAAGAATAGCTGTTGGGTTTCTCAAGTGTCATGCTAGCTCTAATTCCTTTATTATAGGATTAGCATTTTGGAAGTGTCTCTGAGGAAAATATGTATTTTTTATCATGAAAACTATTTAACATGGATCAATTTATCATTGTGTTATTTTCAAATCACGTCACATGTATTTTTCTTCAGTAAAATGCTATCTTGTTTTCTTTCATCTATTCATAAATGCACTTTGTAATTGCAAGTGAACAGAGAGAAAAGAGAATAATGCATTTCTTAGAAACATCTTAAAATGAAGTTTAATTAATTCTTGACCTATGCTACCTTAATTACAGCTTCGAATGTTCTATACAATAGTTGCATTTAATTAAAACCTTTTCTATCATAAGGATACGTGGCTCAATTTTGGAATTAAGGAGGATTCTGATTTATTAGTAACCCTTCCTCTCACTGAAATCCTTAATGAAGCTCAGAGCAGGTCTCCTTGTGAAGGTCTTCTCTGACCTGTCTGCTCATTCTCTTCTCCTTCTTTCTCAAACTATTACTTTACTGAAGAGTGAGTACCATTAGGTTTAGAATGTAATTACCCTTTACAGAGTATAGCCACCCAAATTATACCCTGTATTTTCCTTGAGGGGATCCATGTTATATTTGTATTTATATATGAGCACCCAGTTGTGTTTATCTCAAAAGGAAACATAAATGAAAGATTTCCATTTTTACTTGCATTTCCTAAATTATCTAGACAGCATTTTACGTAGTCCTAACTGTCTCATGGTATGATTACATTGAACTGAAGAACTTACCAGTGATAGATTTGGAACAGGCTGCACACTTTTTGGCAAAAAGATGGTCGTAGCAGTCCAAGCAGAATGGATAATCATCTCTAGACATAAACTGTTCTTCAAAGAGCTCTTTCCTGCAGCCACTACACAGAAAACACTCTTTATGCCATAGCTGGTCATGAAATGTTACCCCACCTGAAGTTATCACCTATGGAAGGATCACAAAAAAAGCAACTACCATGGGAGCCATTACAATTCAGATCATTTCATGATTCTCTTCTACGTCCATAGCTCATGCTTTGGGCTACTGTATCATCTTGTGTTAGGATATTCTTTTCCTTAAAAACTTCTGTTTTTTTTAATCAATCTGAGAAGCCAAAGGCTATAGAAATTACTTAGAACAGTGCTTGCTTCAGCAGCACATATACTAAAATCGAAATTTCTTTTCAATTTTAGTATATGTGCAAGAACTGGCAAGAAATGAAAATTAGCCTAATTTTTCTCCTACAGTGGAGTGGAAAAAAGGTAGGGCCATATTAGACTTAGGAAAAAAAATCAAGTCCCTGATTCACTTCCTCATACTTCCCTGACTTTTCTTATTTTGGTCTTCAAAGATCTGCCATTAGAGCTATTTTCTATATCCGTATCTGACTTTCAAGGATGCTAAAAAATTCTACTTCTTCCTGAAAGCTTTACACCAGGTCCGAGAATACCCAGCAATAGCATCTCCAAATGGAATTGGTAAGCACCATCATTGGCTAATAATCACTCATTGCGCTAAGAGATGACCTCTTCTGAATATTCTCAGCACCTCTTAACTGTGGAGACTATAATCCTTCCCGCTGTACAGATGAGCAACTACTGAGGGTTAGAGTCATTAAGTTACTTGCCATGGCCACAGAGAGTTAGGATTCAAAGCTGCACCGTCTGGCTCCACAGTCTGTGTGCTTAACCATTAATATAATACTGAGTCAACGTTACTTTGCACAGATAAGCAGTTGATAAGTCCTCTTTGAATGAACTGATAAATACCAAAGGAGAAAAAATCTCTGGAAAGCAATTCCAATATTGCATCTAGCAATGGGGTGCTACTGGATTCAGGATTTGAAGTAAAGAGCATTGGTTGTACATTGAGCCTTAAGGTATGGCATGATAAGGTTTTGCCAGAGATGGTTATTAGTTTTCCATAAGATAATATATCTTTTTCTAAATAGGTTTAATCAAGGGATTCTACTTTTTCTTTTTTTTTTTTTTTGAGACAGAGTCTCACTGTGTGGCCTGGGCTAGAGTGCCGTTGCGTCGTCTTAGCTCACAGCAACCTCAAATTCCTGGGCTCAAGCGATCCTCCTGCCTCAGCCTCCCGAGTAGCTGGGACTACAGGCATGTGCCACCATGCCCGGCTAGTTTTTTTCTATATATTTTTAGTTGTCCAATTAATTTCTTTCTATTTTTAGTAGAGACGGGGTCTTGCTCTTGCTCAGGCTGGTTTCGAA